>BLXL01003906.1:0-14915 GCA_023170135.1 Acarapis woodi | reverse complement strand
TTTAAATAGGAAAAGCTTTGAATATTACAAATATCACATAAAAATGCCTAATTATTAGGTAAAAATTGAATAAAAAATATTAAAAAAGGAGCCAACTTACACATAGAACCACGCTTGATCGGAAAAACACGACTAAAGATTGGAGTAGAAGCAAAGAAGCTGCAACACAACAGAATCCTAATTGCTGAATTTAAGAGTACACATGCGATAGATGATAAGAAAAATTAATTACTCATGAATCATTATGGTTGCAAATGAATCATGAAAAAAGAATTGTTTGCCTAAAACTCGAATCAAATAGACTAGATTTCAAGCATTTTAGGAGCATTAAAAAACTATTATATTAGAGAAAATTCATCGATATTAGTTTTTTTTTTTTTTGAGAGAGTACAAAATTCAAAGATTAACAAGTCAAATTGAGCTTAAAAATATTTAAACTCTATATTGAGTTCTATTGAGGATAATTTTCATTATTTGTATCCTATTTAATAAAATTTAATGACATTTTATTAATTTTAAAAAATGCTAAAATTGTTTCCTATTAATGATGCAAGACCGTAAGTTGTATATTGTTGAACTATTGATTTGCTATTTATATAAATATTCAAAAATGAATTCATAATTATTTTTAGAAAAATAGTCTTATGAATTTGAAAATTCAAAATTAAAAACATTTCATAAACAAAAAAATTATTATGATCCAATAAAATTAAATTCTAAAATAATTATTTTCTAATAAGAGAATTATTAAAAAACAATATACATTTTTTTCATTAGCTTATAATAATTATAGAAAAAAAAAAAATATTACATTAATATTAATAAATTGTTTGGAATATATCTAGAACATTTCACTTGCACGCACTAAAAACCTTTGAAATTAATTTACAAAAAAAAAGAAAATTTATTTTTTATTTGGTTAATTTGAAGTTTAAATTATCGAAATTTTTTTGATCAATATCTATAGATTTTAACAAGAAATTGAAAGAAATTATTTTTTTCAAATAATTATAGAAAGGGAATCAAAAAAATACGTTCAATAAATACTAACAAACCATTGTAATCAGTTTTATATGACTAAAAAAAATATAAATATACATATATCACATTTTCTTAGCTGATTAAAGAAAAAAATTTTAAATCATAATTTAAAATCACTTACAATTTTAGTCCACGGAACTACGGTAATCTTTTCTGGAATCGCAAATAAATTGACCAAAAAAAAAGCTAATGCTATCCAGAAAATGAAGCCACTGATTAAAGTTAAAAATGGATAATAACCAACGTTTGAAACAATGATGAAAATAATTAAGCTAGCAATCTTAGAATAAAAATTGATACATATTAAATTAAGCGCTAATTTGAATTCTCATAGCTAAATGACAATCTTAACCTATTCATGGCTAAAAATTAATCATTTAAACGTTACTTACTGTTTCTACAATACTCAAAAATCCGCAAGTCGTATTAAAATAATCCTTATCAATGCTTGATTTTAAATCAGTGATTATGTTGCCAACTGCTTGATTTAAAACTGGTCCTGATTTGTACAATAAGATATAATGAAAATATGAAAATGCATACAATTAAATTAAATTCGATTGAGTAAAAATAAGTCTTTTAAAATAAGACTCAAAATGTATTATTACCAATTGGACCAGTTCCCTGGGGATTATTTTGAGCGGTTCCATTAGCTTGGAAAGTAGACGTAGTAGTGTTATAATTGGCAGTTTGACTATGTTGATGCCATTGTTGATCTTGACCATAGTACGACATTATTAAAAAATGGGCAGTTTACTGTATAAATACACAATGGGAATATTTTTCAGGATGAAAATTATCAAGTTTAAGCTAAAGAAAAGATGAAAAAAAAACCAAGCACACAGCCAAGTGATTGTGAAGTGTTACTGAACGTATAAAATTTATAATCATTCGTTTAAATCGTAAACAATGAAACTATTTAACAATCGAAAGATTCCGTTTAGAATTGGCTATACGTTTTTTTATAAATTTTGGCTGCGGAGCACTAGAACAAATGACTTTTTAAAATAGCCTACGAATTAATAGTGAAAAAAATCTGTTGATTAAATATGTATTTTAAACAAAAATTTTTAATTTTTTTTTATAATCGATCGCCAGGAATTCTTTTAGACTCACAAATTTGCACAATTAGTAAACTATTTAAATTTAAATGTAAATTAATAGAACATCAAGTGAAATACTTGAAAATCACATCAATTATATAGAATTGTGGTTTTTGAACTTAAGGTCAAAGCAACAAGTTATGTAGAATTAGCAAATTTATTATAAATTAGATTTATATTCAATTATTTTTGAGATTCTATTGAGATTCACCCAAGACAAAATGTTTAAAATAATTAGGCAATAAGATTCCCAGATTGCGCATCAACCAATTAATCATAAAAAGAAAAAAAATAAAATTATTCTCTTATTTAATAGAAAAATTTAAAAAATCAAAAATATAATTCAAAACTAATAATAAAAAAAAAAAAAATATATATATATATATAATAATGATAATAATAATAATAAATAAAAAATCAATTTACAAATACTCAAATTAACTCGACTCTGTTTCGATTATTCAATTCTACAAATTAAATAGTACTAAATTTTAGAATTTTAGAAAATTAATAACTGAAATTACAATGCGACTGTGACTCTATCTTCCGATAAAGCATTCATATTATCATGAAAGGCACTTGTTTCAAAAGGCGTCAAGTCGTTCATTCAAAATTACTTTCAATTGTTCAAATTTTTAAACAAATTATAATTAATTTTAAATTATATAATGTTAATTTATTCATAAAATTAAGAATAAATATGTTAATTTTTGAAGTTAAAAACAAACTCTAATTGTTTAAATCATTATTTTGTTATTGAAAAGATTCTAAAATTTAATATTTCTCAAATTTTCATTACATCCTATTAGAATCTCCATTTATAATACGCAGTTTGTTGCTATATTTATAAAAATTAAGTATCGTATTGCTGAAGTAGCTAGTATAAAATGATAAAGTAACGATCAGTTCACAAAAGATTGAGTTTCGTTAAATGACAAAATTTAAATTAAAAAAAAATTTGTCACTAATTTATATGCTATCTGTTTTGTTTAATGAAAATAAATTTTTGCCATAAAATTTTTCATATAAATGGATTTTTATTGAACTTTTTATCAAGTGAACCTAATAAATAAACAATATTATAAGCTATTAAAGAATAAAATTTTTAAATTTATGCTTACCTTTCTAAATAATAAATATCAGGATTTTTATATTCATTTATTGCTAAATATTTAAACTTTTTTAAAAATAATTTAGAAATAGATTTTATTCGTTAAATTATGTATATAATTGCAAAAAAAAAAATTAAATATGTGTTTGATTATAAGCTTCTTGATTAAAATTCTCTTGGTCTAATGATTTTTTAATGGACAGCTCCTTACTTTGCTTAGAATTATAGAACATCTCAAACATAATTAAAAAACTAAATAATATGATCATAATGATAAGACTGACTAAATTAATATGCAAAAAAATAAGTGGATATTTCTCAATATTACGTTCAAATAAAGGATAAAATATAGAGATAAATCCACCTGAGAACACAACGAGACTTCCCACATAGTTTTTTATTTCAATACGTTGTTTCATGTAACTGTAAAGACTAGGATAAATGGATGACATTCCCACTGCAAGTAGTGCAATTGAAAACCAAAGAATTCCAATACTTTGTTCATATAAGATAAGAAGGCAGTTTGAAATAAACATTAAAAATAAGTCAATTGAAATAATAATTTTAGGTGATAATTTAGTTGAAATGAATACGAAACAGAAGGATGAAAATGTTAGAATTAATGAATAGGTCAATGTAAAATGTGAACTCGTGACTTTGAACACGTGAAGTCGATTTTCAATGCCAAACATGTGATTGTAACTATTGATTGTCAAAGTCATTGTGAAATAAAAACAAAATATTGCACAACACAAAATAAGTACAATTAAATAGTAAATATTCGACAAAGTAAATCTACTTTTTTTAGTTTTCTTATGACTAGAAAAAATGAATCCGTCTTTCTTTCGCTTGTTTGCATCATTATAAGGTATAAAAATATAAAGCAGATCGATGATTAAACCAGTAAAAAATATAATGAATCCAATGATCGCATATGGTGTGTGTATTTGAGTTTTGGTAATTACATGATGACCATCAAATGATATATTATCTGAACTCAACATAATATCTAAATATTTCAAACTTACTTTGGATTTAACAATCTCATTATAAGTTAAATTTTGTTCGAATAAAATTGTTTCGTTGAAATTCTGAATTAAATCTTGGAGTACTTGATTTTCAGACGATAAAAATGGTACGATGATGATAGGCGCAATAATATTTCCAAGTGATAAAAAAAAGTTGAGAGATTGCATGTGTCTATATAGTTTTCGACAATATTAAAACGATAGTTAAGAACATACCAGAATTAAGCTGCTTACCTGTGACTCTCTTCCTTCCAAATGTCTAACATCCAAATATTACAAATAATATCTACCGTTGCACTGCACATACCAGCTATCGAATCCCAAAGATAATACTGATTTAAATTTCGTGATATTGGCATCAGAGTTAAACTTATGCCAAGGAACATAAAAAACAATGCAAATAAGAATTGTCTATTAAACTTATTTAAAATTATAATGCAAATAAGTGAATTGACGGAATAAAAAATTGATTTCACTGATAAACCAAAAGAAACATTATTTAAGAATGTATTTAATGAATTTGCCATGTCAATAAGTGTCAATGCATGCATATTAGATCCGATTCCCTAAAATATTAAAATAATAATCGCTTTATTTATATTTTTCTATTGTGAAAATTCACAAATTGAATCATACTCACGTAAATAAAATAAGATATATTCAGCAAAATTGTATAGATTATCTCTAATCTAGAAGAATTTTCTTGTTCCATTTTTTATTTAGTTGATTAAATGGATATAATTTCGAAAATTAAGTAGTCTTAACGATTGTAAAAAAATAATAAAAAAATAAAAGTGAAAAAATTTGCGAAAATTTTTAAATTAAATCAATATGATTCATAGAACTATTTGGTTATTGAATTTCTATAATTTGAAAATTAATGAATGAATTTTAGTTCTATTCAAAAGTATAAAATAGATCACGAAAATGATGGTTTACGATTAGTATTAATCAAGGTATAATTCGTGTAATATTTGCAAATTCAAAATATTTAATTCTTATATAAAATTCTAATAAAACTTTTCTATCGATTCTTATTTTATGATTTTTTTTAGAAAATCTTTTTGCAAAACATTTTAAATGAATCATCATTCAATGTAATTAATCATTTACACAAAAATGAAAAATTTTTCTTTACACATTTAAAAAAATAGACTAAAAAAACTTAACGAAAAATAGTAAACTGAAATCGATGAAAAAAGACGATTGAAAACTTATAAAAAAAAACAAAAGAAAAAAAATTATAAAAAAATTTGTGTAAAAAAAAAAAAAACCATAGAAAAAAATTATTTACAAATCATTGATAAAAGAGAAATTTAAGAATTATCAGTTTAATTATTATTCATAGGCAATAATGAGCAGGTATATTGGAAGTGCGAAATTACATCGAAAACACTTGAAAAAACTCTCAAACTAAATTTAGGTGAGAGAATCTTAAGTTTGTAATCATCAAATGCACCACTATTTTGGTTTGTAGAAAAGTAATCTAAAATAATCGAAACGAACTCATGATCAAAATGTTCACCTTTTAAGGTTTAACACAATTGAAAAAAAAATTAGATAAATGAATTTTTATTACACTTTAAGAAAATAATTCAAGAGACAAATTTGATGTCTTGTACACACTGAATGAAAAGATCGAAATTTGGGGAAGGTTTAGAGGAGGGGAGAACAAGTCGAAAAGTGAAAAATGTATTAATCAGTTTTACAATCTGATGGTTTCGTAATCATTGTCTGGTTGACTGGGGGAGGAAAGAGATGATACTCTGAACAAAAGAGAAAATTCAAATTAAATAAACCTTCGACACATCCAAAGAAAAATCTTTCTTTTTTTTTTTTTTGATTAAAATCTCAAGCATTTCAAGTGCAAATATATAAATAAATTTTTAAGACTGAAGGGAACCTTGTCTTTGAAAATAAATTAAAAATTAAGGTCAATTTGACTAAGAAAAATAAAACTTGTTTTATAGATAATTTAAGAAAAATTTGAACGAAAGAGAATCAATTAGATCATTGGAGATACACAAGGTTGATTTACTATTTATGCATTCATCACTTGAAGAGAAAAGATCACGCACTCCTTGGATAGCGGAGAAATCGAAATGTGAAAAAAAAAAAAAAAAACTTATTTTTTATATAAATATCCAGGTGCGGGTTGATGAATATAGATGATTAATAGATGCTAAAGGAGAAAAAAATAAAGAAAATAAACTTTGATTTAAATTAAATAATGGGCATGAAACATCTGCAGACATAAACTCATTTAATAATCTGTTGGTTGATCTAAGTCTCTGTAAGAGCGTTTTCTAGATTAAGAAAAGAAAATCAATAAATGAATATTTTGAGAAAAGTAAAAAGTCAAACCTGCTGTATCGATTTCCAACATTTCTATAGTTATTGTAACTATTATTCCAACCGCTATTATTGTTATTGTATCGATTAATTTGATTGAAATTGACGCGTTGATGGACATTATTACTATAATTAGAATGTGAATTACTAGCTGAATAATGGTCAGCAACGGAGCTTTGTGGCTGATTATATTGACCTTTGTAACCCGGCCTGTTCAAAGGATGTTCAGCTAATAATGGTCTCCGTGGATCCGCTAGATATAAATTGAAAAATTCTGTTTCTTGTCGCACCTTCTCCAACTTATCTTCATGCTTTGTTTCAATGTGTTTACGAATAAAACTTGGTCCTTTGAACTTTTTACCTGACAATGGACATAGCCATTTGTCAGCTTTCAGTTCTTTTGTATTCTCAGCAATGAATTTTTCGATTTCATCTTCGACTTTACGTTTGCCTAATTTTTCAATTTCATCATCACTTAATTGTACATTGCGTTCGAGATATATTGAAATTCTGTTTTCAAACTGTCTTATATAATCATTTACTTCTTTCAATGTTATATTCGCTGTTGGTACCATGCCTCGTGCATGCATTATACCTATTCGATTTGGCATCTCGTCTTCGTTTGGATAATCAACATGATTATAATAATCTAGTGAATGTACAACACGTAAATAGAAAACAAGTTTGTCCAAAACTTTTATCAAGTTTTCATCGCGTTCCAATTGCTTTGGCTCTTCCTCATTTATTTCTTCTTCTTTTATTTCGCCAGTCTCTTCGTTCACAGTTTCAGTCGGCGGATCTGCGTTTTCTTTCAATACCTGCTCAATATCGATAAGAAGTGGATTTTTTGTCTGTTGACCAAAAACGGTTATATTTTCGGCCAAACCTTCAACTATGTAATCTGGAATCGGTTTCAGCGGCAGCGGTGAAAAATTTTTCTCTTCGTTGTTATTCTTAGTTTCATCTTCTTTCTCGTTAGATTGTTCGATTGATTGATCAATTGTTGAATTAGATTGTTTTGGTTCATTAGCATTCATCTCATTAATATCCTCCCAAACACCACGTTCTTCATCTAAATTCAAAATTATCTGAGTTGTGTGTTTGAGATCGGTTAGTACACAATTTCTATGTGATGCTATACCGTTTACCGAACGAATTCTTCTACTTAAATCACGATTTATGATTGCACCGAATTCACAATCTAATATTTTTACATTTGCTAAACTCAAATATATTCTCCGTATATCAACATTACGATCGAAAGTAACCCATCCTCTACGCTGAAATCGCTTGTCAAATGTTGGATCTGCAAGAGCAACTCGTAAATAGCCATCATAAGTTTTGAACATTTTTTCAACCACATCTTTAGTCACATTAGCAGGAAGATATCGTAAAAAAATAGACAAAGTTTTATGCAATGGTTTTGGAGAATTTTCATCGTTTGCTTTAATCGTAAGCCCTTTATCGATAGAATTATTTTTAGTTTCATTGGTAATTAATTTTTTTGCCTGTTCATTTCGATTTCTCTCTCTTTCTTGTTTTTTAGTTTCATTTTTTTCAGATTCTTCATCTGCTTCCCCATCTTCTTTACTATCATCTGCTTTTTTGAGCTTCGATTCTTCTTTTATTTCACACACCATCTCATCATCTGTTTGTTGAACTTCAGATGATTTATCTTTTTTGATTTTTAAATTGTTTGCTTTTGTTTCACCATTTTCAACTGTTATCTCTTCATCATTTGATAGTTCAGCAACTGGTGTACCAGAACCTTCATCAACATTTGTCACAATAACTTCTTCTTTTGATGTTTCTAAACATTTTAGATCATAATCGGTACCACCTTCTAATTTAATCACAATCGAATCGAGAACATTCGTAATTTGGTCAGATTTTTCAATATCAACACTTGTCGATTGAATTATACCTTGATTATACAAATCCATAAATACCTGTGCCCTATGCTTTACATAACTTCTCAATTCTTTTTTACGTCTTACACTTTCCAATGGGTGATATTTAATACGAAACCTTAAGAAAATTAATGTAAATAAATTAGTATTTTTTATTTCTCAAAATAATAGATCCAACATACCATTCTTCATCTTTATGTGCATTAAAGAACTCAGAAATTTGTTTTCTTTTGAAATCGAGTTTGTATTCATTGTACTTTCTAGCCGCCTCAAGATGATCAATTGAATCATCTAAACCTCTCATAAACTGCTTGAAGTTCATATAAGGTGGTTGAGTTAGTGTGAGTTCACTAATCGAAAAACAAAATGATTAATACAAGCTAATTATTTATAATATTCATTATTGATTTAATACTTTGACCATGAAGTAAAATCTGAAACAACAAATTTATTTATGCTCTTAAAATCAATTTTTTGAACTAATTTAAAAAAAGCCAACTCATAAAAATTTTAAATCAAAAAATAAATTGATTACTTAAATTAATTAAAAAAAAAATCAGATCATTTATCAAAATACATCGTGTAAAAAATATTTTGACTTTTAAATTAGCTATCAAAATTATAAATAATCAATAAACTGATCAAGAAAACTTACTTTTGAGTCAAATTAGTGAACGAATTGTCATTGTAACTCGATTCATAGGTGGATTGTGATCGATCTTCGCTCCACTGGTTGAGACGAATACGTTTGTTAGTCGGTTCGTAATTAGATGAACTAAAATTTTGTTGGTTGCCATACCGATCACGTTTTACAGTATATAAATCATTGCGCTGATATTGAGATTGTGGTCGATGTGAAGATGACCAATCTTGTCGGTTATCAAGTCGACTATCTTGCCATCCACCACCGAGATTGCTACCTCGATTCGAATAATCGTTTCGTTCTCTTACAAATTTATCACGACGTCTTCCATCGTATTCATCATCACTATCAGCCATTTTAATTGAAACTTTAGGCAAGATATGTTCAAGTAATTAATTAGGACGGTTTGTGTGGAGAAATGTTAAGAGTTCACGATTTTCACACAATAGAAAAAAATTATATAATTTAGAAAAATTTAAATGATTCGAATGAATGGGTTTATTAAAATTTTATAAACGTTGAGTAAATGTGATTAAATGACAACTTGAATCAATTTTTTTTAAGCAAAAAAGTCGGAAAATTCAAAACTCGTACCAATCGCATTCCACGAAAGATGATCATTTATATAAACAAAGCTCTCAACTAATATTTATTAGGTTCTAGGTAGTTTATAAGTATAAATTAAAATAATAGCAAACAAGTATCTAATAGTGAACAAGAACAACTTTATTGGACTCTTACCCAGTTCTTAATCAATTAGCTAAGCACTAATTACGATGATAAACATTAAGTTATTAAATTTTGGATTCGAACACAGACCCGTACTTTTTTTTTCAAAAGAAAAAAAAAATCTATTCAGCTTGTCTTACAAACGGCTTATCATATTATTCATAATAAAGCTTTACTTTGATGTTAGAGGACGTGCAGATCTATTCAGCCGATTTTGTGACCAATGTGTGCTTCAAACACATGTAATGTGTTTTAAAATAATACATCAATAAACTTTAATTTTCTAAATGATTTTTGTTTGAGTGATGTCGAACTTAATAAATATAGGCCGATTTACATTAAATCAATTCTCTAAATCTTTTATTAGATTAGAAACAAGGTAAGTTGGTAATTTTTCAATAATTAATTAAAACTTTTTTAAATCTATAAATCACGATTGCAAATTAAGAAAAGCTGCAAAGAAAAAATTAATTCTTAATTGGTTTAATTTCGTTATTTAGATTCCCATTATCGGTCAATTATTGCTCGGTAAGCAGCCAAAATAATGATTCTAAAGAAAATCAACTGAATGATAAAGCCGAACCAGAAATAAGCAAACAAGAAAAGCTATTAGCTGAAGAAAATAAAAAATTAGTTGAGAAAGTAAAAATAATTGATGATAGTTTTAAACGAGCATTAGCTGATTCAGAAAATTTAAGAATTCGAAAAAACAAAGAAATAGAAGATACTAAAAAATTTGCCATTCAAGCGTTCGCTAAAGATCTACTAGAAGTAGCTGACATTCTTCAAATAGCTATAAAATCTGTAAATCATGATGAATTCAAGTCAAATTCCTCATTGAAATCTCTATTTGATGGTATGACAATGACCGAAAAACAACTACAAACTGTTTTTCGACGCCATGGTATTGTTCAAATTAATCCAATAGGTGAGAAATTCAATCCAAATGAACATGATGCTTTGTGTTACGTTGAAGATAAAACTAAAATAGCAGACACAGTGTTCCAAGTAAACAAAATTGGCTACAAATTAAAAGATCGTGTTATAAGAGCCGCTTCAGTAGGTGTAGTAAAGAATTAAATTTCCAAATGACATGTATAGAATTTAGAACTAAGTGATTTAAGAAATTTCCGTATTTTTTGAATTTAAGTTAGACTTATTTATTGTTAAATTAATTTTTTTTACCATTCATTAAGTCATCATTATGTAATATCTTTACACGCAAAGAATAGATTATATTTGAATATTATTTATTTTTCAAATAATGATTAAACTTAAAATTTTATTATTATCTGAATCATTGCATTCAAATATTTAAAAAGAACAACTAAAAATAACAAATTCATGATATATGTTCAACCAATAATCAATAAATCATCCTTAAATTCATGTGGTGGAACTTCGAGATTTAAAGGAGCAGGGCCTTTGCGTATTCTTCCTGCAAAAAACAAAAAAATATGTAATTAATTAAAGTAACGTATAAAAAGTAGTTAATTTACCTGAACCATCATAATGAGAACCATGACAAGGACAAAAGTATCCATGAAAATCACCTAAAAAAAATGCTTATTATTGAATTAATTTCTTAATAATCAAACATTGATTACCTGAATTTGCGATCGGAACACAACCCAAATGTGTACAAACACCTAATAATACGAGCCATTCTGGTTTCTGTGTACGATCAGAATCGAGCTGTGGGTCTCTTAACTCATTAATATTGACTTTTTGTTCTCTGCTGATTTCCTCATCTGTTCGATGTTTGATAAAAATTGGTTTACCTCTCCACTTGAAGACCATGTTTTTGCCTAATGGAATTTCGTTTAAATTAATTTCAATTTTAGACAAGGCTAAAACTTCCTTGGCTGGTGATAGAATTGAAGCTAAATCTCGAATCACTGCTTTAGCAGTAATCGCAGTACCAACGCCGACTGTTGCAGTCATTAGATATGCAAAGCCTCTACGATCATCAAGCGTTTTATCATTTGATTTTTTAGGATCTTTAGTCATTTCTTTACGATATTGAGTAAAATCAGGTATTTTGATGTCGGTATGTACTAATCTGATTTGTTGATGACCTTTGGTTTAAAAGAATCTAATTAGATTATAATGTGATGAAAAAAAAAATTTTAAATAAAAATTTATGAAAAAAATTGACCTACCCAGCACTACGACTGATTTTTCCTTAAAATTGCCATTAAAATCATTCAATGAAAATAGACTAGCAGTGTCCCTAAGATCAGGTAAACAACTTGATTGTTCATCGTTATACTGTCCTTTAACTGGTTGACCAGATTGACTTATTCGAATTGCATTTGAAGTTGCCTTAAAATAAGTTTGTAATCCAATATTTGATACTTTAGAAAGCATCCTGTTCAGAATACCAAGTTGAGTTCTTGACTTAACTTTTTTTTAAAATAAACTTGTACCAGGTGCTTGCATAAATAAATAAAGATATTAGAATTTCAATCAAATATGTTATACAAAATAGAATCGGAGAGGTGAATTTGAAGTGATAGGGAGCGTTGAAAAATTTCAAAACATTTTTTTTCATTTCTTTGCTAAATTAGCGGGCGCATTCAAAAATGTGAATTTTTCATTTATTTTACTATTTATTTTTAAACTAACCTACAAAACAATTCTATTTTTATGAGTCATTCGAATAATCGATTTATTTATGTGTCTACATTTAATTCATGCTTCTCATTATCATTCATAATTTTAAAGTATAAACAGTATTAGTTTTTATAATTAACAATGAATGTAAGTATGAAGCCATTATAGTGATTTAAAGAGCTTGATATTATATTGTTTATAAAAACGAATTATTTTATTTTGATTTTTAAAATTTCTAAATTCTAATCAATTGAAATTTAATCTTTACATTTGTAAAATTAGAACGAAATTGACGAGGCTTTAAAACGTATTGAATCCACACACAAGTCAGTTATAGGTGTTCTAGTTTGTAATCAAGATGGTGTAATTATAAAAAGTACATTTAATGATTCAAATTCAAATGCAAATTCTATGCCAAATACTATTCTTCAAATTGTAGATAAAGCCAAAGATGCTCTAAAAGATAACGATGAACTAACTTTTGTCAAAATGAAAACTAAGAAAACAGAATTTATTGTTGTACCTGGTATGATTGACATATTAATCACTAATCTAACCTATTTATTTCTTTATGTAAAGGTTAAAATTATAGATTCGCTAATACTTTCTCTTTGTTTTCATTTAGATAAAGATTTCATGTTAATCACAATTTTGAACAACGAATACGAATCGAATGCATAAGAGATAATTTTTTTTTTAATAATAATTAAAATTTAAGCAGTTTTAATTCTTTGTATTTAATTCTATATTTTCATATATTTTGTGTTATTTAAAACTCACAAAATAATATATAATATTTATGTCATAAATAACATCATTTAAAAAAATTATTAAGTTCACTAGAATAAATAGGAATCAGGGAATAAAATCAAAAACAATGATTGATTTGAGGGAAAATAATTTTTCATAATAAATTATTGTGTTGATTACAGAAAATGTGAACAAAGACGTACAAATTTGAACTAGACTTTTTTACATAATTATTCTTTTATTGTCTTCAAATAATCATTATATGACTCTTTATTCATCAATCCTTTTAATTCATCTTTGTTTTTTAATTTAAGCTTATAAATCCATCCATTTTCATAGCATGATTTATTCACTAAACTTGGATCTTGCTCTAATTTAACATTTATTTCGGTCACTTTGCCAGATACAGGTGAATATATCTCACTAGCAGCTTTTACACTTTCGATTGTGCCTGCTTCGTCTGTATAAAGTATAAATTAAAGAAAAATTTCGATTTGAGTGAATAAATTAAATCTGCACAAGATTTAAAAAGTCTTACCATTCTGTTCCAATTCGGCATCGATTTCGGGAGAAAGTACAAATACAACATCTCCTAAAGATTCTTGGGCATAGTTTGAGACGCCTATTGTGCCGATATCACCATCTACTTTAACCCATTCATGTTTGTGACTAAAAAGAATATCTAATTTTTTGTGAAATAATTATTGAGAAATATTTCAATGTTATCAAATAAAAATTTTTATATCACTTACCTGATAATTTAATTTGAGTGGTAGATAGAAAATTGATACTTATATTATGTAATCGATTAATCGAATTATTTCGCAGTAATCTTGATAAATTCTCGGCTAAAATCCTCAAAGCCATTTCAAAATAATTAACATCTACTTGTTCAATTTCATTTGCACAATTATAAGAACAGTGTTTGAATTTTAAATGAATGAAAACTACTTAATTAATTAATTCTTAATTTTAGATAAAAGGAAACTTAAATGCATTCGAAGAATTTCTTTATGATTGCAGACATTTGAAGATGGTTAATAGAAATTTTGATATTCCAAAAAAGGCTTTTAAGAATAAATTTATTTTATACTTCTGATCTGACCATTAAATTATATATATATTAGGTAAGCAATGCTAAATTTATGATAGTTTTATTTGAAATCTAAAGATGAATAATAAAACTGATAAGATTATTGCAAATAATAGATAATTGCTTGAAAATTATGAATTAAACGAGAATATTTTTTAATTTACCATAATTTAGATCGCCATAATCATTCTAAAACTTTTTTTAAACTTTACAATTTTATGACCACATGCATCTCAAATAGTACAATTTTATAGTTCTGATCATTAAGTTATAAACCAATGTTAAATTAAAAATTTTTGGCGCTTATTTTTGAACACAGTTTTAGATTTTAACTTACAAGCATATGTCTGATTTAATGATAATTATTCAAAAGTCTATAATTTGTGTTTCTAAATCAAAAAATCATTTTTATTAACCAAATAAAAATAATACAGTTAAGTCACAGTAATCAATTTTAAAAATTAAATAAATAGAAAAATTTGAAAAAAAAATTCAATACCATATTTCAAAAATAGAAAGTTAATGAAATTTTTTTAGTA
>BLXL01003905.1:0-13708 GCA_023170135.1 Acarapis woodi | reverse complement strand
TATTTTAATGTAAGTTTTAAGATTAAATATTAATATTGAATTAATGTTGCATTTGAGACCAACAGAAAAATCATAAAATTTTTTTGCGAGGCTATCCATCTGCGAAATCGCTAGTTTTGATGACCATCACAAAATATATGTCATAATTCAAACGCCTCTTAATTAAAAATTTAAAATAAATATCTTCAACAGTTCTGAAGATTTTATCTGTAGCAATTTCAAATTATTCATATTACTAAATTTGTAATTTTTGAGAATGTTACAGAATTAAAGAGCCACCGGCGCATGTAAGTTTTAGACAATTTACACGTCAAATTACTAGCCGATGTTTTGAAAAAAAAAAATTTCGGGGTAAATTAGTGAATAAATACTAAGAAACATAATTTAAACAAATACGAATAGAAAATATTTAATATTTAAAAAGAAAAACATTATTTTTTTAGCATGGATACCAGATTATAAATATCACTTCTCAATAATAATATGAAAATAATTTCAACAAATATTATTTGAAAAGAAAGCTTAAGAATTTTTTCCGATCATAAATTCGAAAGAATTATATTTAAAACACATATTCCAAAGATACTTAAAATTTATCAATATAATTTTTAATAATTTGCATATTTTTTCTATTTTATTTAATTATAGTGTTTAATTTTTTTTACATAATAAAATGACTAAATCGAATCTTATTTTGTACTTTTATTTGTGTATATTTTTTTTACCAAAGATACTTAAATATTTTGTGAAATTTTTCTAAATAAAAAAACAATATCAATAATTTTTTTGGTTAAATTTCGCAAAAAAATGTTTTAAATGAACGTTCAAATGTTAACTAAAAATAAAATTCTTAATCTGAAAAAAAAAGAAAAACAATCATTAATTTAAAATTTGAAAATCGTTATTTTAAAAATAAGCCAATTTTTTATCCTTAAATTCAAAAAATTATGGTAGAGATGTTTCGTCGAGACTAGGAGTTACATTATTCATTTATTAAATCCGAACCGGTCCCTTCCTTTTTATTTATTTAAAAAATTTTATCATCTTTAACAAAATGAAACAATAAAAATACTGAGTAGATAAATTTAAATATGATTTTATTTGGATTTCACCTGCTCTTTGTTTTTAACTTTCTTCGATGCGAATACGAAATATGACCACAGGCATAAGAATCTTTTTTTCAGTTTTTCAGTCTTTAGCTACCTTTTTTGGATTTAAAGACAATTTTTCGATTTAATATCTGACTTTTTGTCTATTTGTTAGCTTTAAACGATTTATTGAATAATGTAATAAAAACTTTTTCCATTCTGTTTAGAGGAATGTTTATTTTTTTTTTGTCGCAAATTAAAGTGTTTGAAAAATTGATGAAGCATGAAAATTTTTCACATATTTTAAATCATGAAGAAATCGATTAAGTGATATGAGTATCAAATATTATGATTTAATAACAATCAAATAGATTGAAAATAATGATTTGTTCGAAAATTCAATTTTTAAAAAATTAGCAATTTATCCGAATAGACTGTGTTAGTTTACTCAAACAAAAAATTGTACAAATTATAAAATATTGTATAATAAAATTTTTTAATTTTAAGATACTCGCTGTCATAAATGCACGGATGATAATTGTAAGAAAGAAATTTTTAAGGTAAAAAAAAATATTTTCGAAATCGAGAGTAGAAATTGCATTTTTAATTTTTGAAAATAACATCGCAAAATTTTGAAATTTTTCGAATTTCTTGCGATAAATTTAAACATAAATTTTATTTTTACTTCTTTATTTTTAAACTTTTCTTGAAAAAATTCGGCTAAAAATAGATTTTTTTAAATCAAAATATTTATATAACGTGTGGCTAAGAAAGCCTAGAAAAATTTGACTTGCACCTTTTGGGTACAAATTAGCAGCGTATCGAAGAATTCCAAAATTTCAGGAATAATATTTTAGTTATAAATCATTTTGTACGATTAAGTTTATTTGGTAAATTCAATTTATCAGGCTTCACTAACGATGTTAATGAACTAACATTGTGGAATTCTACATTTGCGCATTTTTTCTTTTACAAATAGACACAAAAAACTCAAACTAATGATAACAATACCTTTTGGAATATAAAGCTTTATTTGAGTGAAAATTTTCTCGGATTAAATCATGTTAATCGATTAATTGGTAATTTATCAAAATGTAGTTGAGATGCAAGTGATTTATTCTTGCACGTGATTTGTTCTTTTTGAAAAAATACAATAAAAGTGTAAAAAACTTCCTTAAAATAGTGGAATTAAAAAATTCTTAAAACTAAATATTTTACTTCATAATTGAAAAAAAACCGATTATTACAAAACCATTAAAATAGTCGAAAACAGTAGTGAAATGATTCATGAACTTAAGATAGTTTATTCTAGCCTATTAGATTTGAAATGTGATAGATTCATGTATTATTGAATTCTATGAAGCTATTACCCTAAGTTTTTATTATCTCTACTTGATGAGTCATGCTTAAGTAAAATAATTAATTTTTAGAAGCTATAAAACTGGGCGAAAATTTTATTCTGCTCTACTACTTGAAGCCAGAAAAAAATCAACAAAGTAATCATTAAAAATATAAACACATTAAAATCTTGTTTTTCTATATAGTCATAAATATTGTATATTGAGAGATCATTATTAAACAATGTCAAACCTGTATTTTGAGTAATTTCTAGAAAAGAAACTAAATCCTCATCGAAAATAAGTTAGTTAAAAATTTTGATTTGAAATTTATAAAAAATTTAGAGATTTTCGAAATTTTCCGGAAGCTTTGTTAATCAAAAAGTATCAAATCTTTTTGCTTCCAAAACATTTTTCGTTAATGAGTTCTTTTTTTTTTCTTTTCGAATCTTAAAAATCGACATTGAGTTATGCCATTTTGAGTCAAATGCAAATTAAAGTTTTAATAACTCAAGTATTAAATATGCTTAAATATATTCAAAAAGAAAAACTGAAATTATGAGAAAAATAAAAAAAATTTAATAATAAAATCTGACTTAATTATTATGAGAGTTCTAAATATTTTTGTAAAAAAAAACATTTGATTAAAAATTTTGTTCGAAAATTTATTTAAATTTCAAAAAGAAATATAAAATATCTAATTCTTGTTTTGTTCTCAAAAACTAACTTTCTATCGAATTTTTTTTACAAATCGTTAATAGTTAGAAGATCGACAAATTGACTGGAAACTATTTGGACTTTTAAAATCTGGCTTAAAATATTCGACATAAATTCTAAAACATTTTTATAAAAAATTTTGAATGAGTTATTTAGGTCTTTAATAATTTCAAATTGACAATAAGATAAGTTTTTTAACTAAATAGGAAAGACTTCAAGCTAATTTATTTATTTCATAGATATATTAATAATTTTAGTTTTCAAACGTGTACACTTTTTTTTAAATTTGTATCAACTCTCATGTTCTATGATTAACTGTTTTAAATATAATTATTTCGTTAACAATAAAATATTTCGAATTTGAAATTATTTAACTTCAATTTAAATTTTATAAGAAATTCAACTCTGTAATTTTTCTTGGAAATTAATTCGAAATGGCCTTTTCTTATTGGAAAAAGGTTTTTAATAAATTGATATTTCTTTCTCAAATTTACTGAAATAGTAAGTTACAAAAAAATGAAAAAAAAAAACTGAATTTGAATGCTTCTTTGGGTTGAGAATCCGTAAATTTTTAAAAATTTATTCTAAATTATTTGTGATTCAGATGGTTGAATAAATTTTTTTTTATTTCTTATAAATAGTAAAATAATACAAAAAAGAAATTATGAAGATCTATTAAAAAATAAATTTACAAGCTTGTTGAAAGAGCGCATTTCCGATTTTTAAAATTTCCAACTGAAAAACTAGAGATCATTAAGTGAAAGAAATTAGATTAGATTATTTAATGTTCAATAACTGCATATATGATATATTCAAATTTAATATCTCTAACACTTTTCAATAATGCAGTAATTTTCAAAATTTATAAAATTACAAAACGTGAGTGTGAAAAAGTTTGAAAATAAAGTCATGATGCCTTTCAAATTAAAGTTTTTTATTTTAGGATTTTCAACTTTTTTGAATTAAAATTTTTTTTTCTTCAATTAAATAATATTAAAAATTTTTATAAATTTTTTCAATAAAAAAAATTTGTAGTTGAGTCATTTCCAAATCTCAATATATAAATTTTTTTACTTTTAATAACATTTGTGGTTTTGCAATAATTTTTTTTTTTTTTTTATCCAATTTATGTGCATGACCTTATTACTGTGAGCTTTATTTAAAGTGTATTGATTTTTTTTGAATTTACACATTTTTTATTTCTTTTTAATATATAATGTTCTTCAAATTTTATAGTAAATTGAAAATTCTCTTTGCCTATTCAAATTAATTATTTATTGAAAATTTAACTTCCACGAAATTGATTTAGTTTGGTTTCGAATTTTAAAACCTATTGTGCCATAGTCAATTTGCATTACAACAAACAGCAGATAGAAAAATACATTGTGAAAATTAAAAAGTACTCGAGTTTCGTGTACTTTATTTACCTGAGATTTTGTCAATAATTTTCTCCATTTATCTTTTATTATGTATAATTGAATTTTTCGTAGATATGTAAATTACAAAGAGTATCAAATCACATTATTTTATCAGAAAATCATTTAAATTAAGTTCAAGATGAACATCAAATATAGCATAGTTAACTATCATTCAGCAATTATTAGATAATGAATGTGATCAGAAAATTAAATTTCATATAAATAATTAGTTTATTGAACAATTTATATATAATCTATATAATATTTATATTATATACATATAATTTATGTATACAAATTTGAATAAATAAAATCTTTTCAATCAAAATTTAATATAAAAACGACCCATTCTTTACGAGAATAAAGAAAACATGGCTCTTAGCAAATTCGTATTTGAATAATAATTAGCTTTACAATGATCACGCCCACTTCGAATAGAATTAACTCGGTTCGACAAACAATGTATCAAAATTAGACAACTAGTTTAACATATTTATGTACCCTCTTAAAAAGATAGTTTAAAAATAAAAAAAATACAAATATAAATTTCTAATAGAAATTTATTCCTTGCACTAAGGGTACAGACTAATCAAATAAAAAAAAATCAAAGTAGGTTAAAGTGTTTGAAAGTTAAAATTTTAACAAAAATATTGTGATTTTTAATAATTACACATTACTTATAATGTAGCATGATTTCTTGAGTTGATCTTTTTTCTTTATTTGTTTTCCAAACTAAAAAACGAAATAAATATTTACTGTCGATAAATTCAATAAATTGATACCAGAGTTTCCACTAAAGGCGGTATAATCAACTATTTCGATTCAAATTGAATTTAAGCATAAACAAGAGAGAAAGAGATGCTTTTAATGTCGATAGATTTTCGGAATATCTTTTCTATATATCGTGTGTACAATTTTCTAAGTTGCATTTGGTGATCTATATTACTCGGGGATTCTTAGTTGAAATAAGTATTTAAGTCTCAATTTCTTTATATATTGCAAAAAATAAAAAACAAAGAGTATTGACCTTGTACAATCTAATTAGAATTGATTTCACATTTTGACAAAATGCTCTAAAAAAACTTCCACAAACGATACAAGTGAAAAATATAAAATGTATGGGAAAGATTCTTTTGAATGATGATCAAAATGTAGTTTGAAAAAAAACGATTCATTTTTCGCTAATTTTCTTTTTATTTTGGAGAAAAAAACTTAGATTTCAAATTTTCTTTCAACTAAGTCAATGTCTCGTGCAAATCACTCTTTATCAAGTAATGTTGTGATAAAAATTGCTGTGATTGTTCATTCGTTGTTTGGGAATTAGTTTGTGAAGCATTGTTTAAGTAATTAGATTGTGATGAAGAACTTGTCGAATTAAATTGTACAGCTTGACCAAGTCGAAAATTATAATCGCAACAATTCACTGAGCAATGCTTTGGACTTGTCTTTAATGTTGTGACTATTATTTGATTATCCAACAGGTGACTTGATGAGTTATCTGATGCAATATGTTCCCCATTTTCATTTATAGCAGTCCATTGTGATGCAGACTGTTGATGTTGGGTTTGAGCATGTAATGTTTGAGCCAAATACGCATTATTAAGTTCGTTGGAAAGCTGTGTGGCATATAATGCGTTTTGGTCAAGTTGAGCAACTAAAAGTTGGTCTGATGTCAATTCAACGTTATCATCATCAAGTAAATAATTGTTTTTCTGTAAAAATAAACGAATAAAAATTTTTACTTTTCAATATTGAAAATCATTACGTAAGTAATATTTGTGCAAAGTAAATTTGAAAAAATAATATCAAAAATAATTATTGAAATAAAAGAAAATAGTTAAATTGTGAAATGAAGCGGACAAATAGTAAGGTACGTTTTATCTAATACTGTGATTAGTGAGTTGGAAATATTATTTTCAGTATAACAACTTTAAAATTTTTAATTTGATTTTTTATTATATAGATATAGTTTTTGATTGACTATGATTTTAAGAACTAAATAGAATCATTAAAAAGCAATTAAAAGAAATATTATAAATACAATGATCGGCGTAAAATAAATGAAAAAATAAATTGACTCGTCTTCTCAAAAAATGTAAAAAATTATTTAGTATCATTAAATTCGTCCAAACATTTTATTGTTTAAGTGTACATAGCACACATTGATTTTTAAGTGTGCTTTATTTTATGTGATCCGATGTGATCATTCTATGACTAATATTTTTTGTTGTTCACTCTTTTAAAAAAAGCATGAAAACACCAATTTCAATTACAAATAATCAAAAACTGATAACTGTTTAATGAACATTAGCCTTAAATCTTTTTACAGTTATTCATTTCAAAAATATGAATTTTAATTTTTTTCATCATATAATTTTTAATTTCAAGCATTTTTATTCAAAAGAGACTTGAGCTGAGAATAATTAAAAAAAAACTAAGTTAAATTAACCAGAATATATTCTCTAAAGAAATTTTGATTGACCAGTTTGATTAAATACTATCTTTTAGAATTTATTTAGACATTCTTTATTATCACATTATAATAATTAAACTTTCATTGAAGGTAAAAAAATTTATTTATGATTTCAATTTAAATTCATTATATAATTTTATAAAATTTTGAAAGTATTGAAATTAAACATTTCTTAATATTAGACCAAATATAAAAATCGTATATATTTTTCAGAAAATCTCAAAAAATAAATTTTTCTTAAATGAAAATGCACTCTATTTTATAAATTATGCACGTGTCTTTATTTGTCTTTTTGTTTCCTTTTACAACTTATAATGCAACCTGAGAATATTAATCTCTGAATTTCCTTCATGCTTTTATCGAAATTTTTTTATTAAATTTTCAACAAAATTCTATTAAATTTTAAATTTTATATTTATTCGGAAAATTTTTACCCAATGATAATCTCATTACTCATTGTGCTAGCGATTGAGCATCAAATTTTCATTCAAAATCAAATATCGTATTTTTTTTTAAAAAAGTTTGTGGAAATTTTTTTTTTTTTTCTTTGTAAAACATTCAAAAATATAAAAGAAACAGCTTTTCATTATTTTATTTTTTTTCTTTTGATTTTCATGAACAATGAAATTTGACGAATGATAAATGCTCCTAGAGTGCAAACATAACTATCATTAAATCATTTAGATAAACTAATGTGAAGTCATAAAAATTTTCTTGCTCTTGATAATCATCTATGAAATATATTAAATAAATCTATTTATAAAATATATCAAAATATGTAATCATTTTATAAATTATACAGTAGTATATATTAAAATATCGTAAAATATATAATTATGGACGTTCGTAAAACTGTTCGAAAAATAACTATCCAATTGTAATGAGAATGGATAACAATTAATATATATATTTTTTGGTATAAACATTACATTTTTCTCTAATAACAGTTCGGCTATTACCCCTCTAAAATGATAAATTTTCTACTTCGAGCCATCTATTTTTGGACATCCATTGAGTTGTAAATCCTAATATAAGTCCCAAAAAGTTTAATAAAAACAAAAAGACCAACCAGTAGTTACTGTTGTTAATTCTTATTGTTTATTAAAGTTCTTCTCTCGCTTAACATTTAGAATTTTTTAAGTTCGAATCGCATATTCTTATATTGTTTACTAATTGCTAGTAAACAAAAAAAGTCCATTGATTTCGAATCATTGAAAGAAAAAATAATTTTTCTAAAGAATAACGGCATTGATAAGCACACCATAGAAATATTTGTCACAATTCAAGCTATATACTTATCACGACCACTGTTAAAATTGCAGGATATGAATTAAATCATGTTAGATATATCGTACATTAATTTTAAATCGAATAATGTACACACAATCCTAATATGTATTTGAAGTTTAATTGACAGAGAGACTTTGATACATTCTGAAAATTTTTCATTTATCATTATTATTTGAAATGTCATTTTGAATTTTTATAAAAAAAAGAAGGGAATTTCAATTGCTTAAAATTATCAAGCAATAAAAAAATTTAAAAACGTGAAAAAAGTGAAGAGAGCATAAAAAATTAAATAGCTAAAATTAAACTATGTTAATCTAGAAATTTTCTTGCAAATTTAAAATTTCAGAGAAAATGGGAAGAGATTAATTCAATTACCTCGCATTGTTGACAATCTGTATTTAAAGAATTAAAATTTTCGGAGTCGAGCAGAGTAAATGAATTCCGCATTTGGGTGTTCAGGGTTTGATTGGTTCGAGTTCGCTTTTTTAAAATCTCCTTTTCATTGCTATTATTACATTCTAAAACACCATTCGTACTATTGATTGTATTGGTTCCGGATGTTGAGTAACTAGAAGCATGGAGAAGATGATTATTATTTCCGTTTGAATCAAATTTGGTGCGCCGATGAAGTTGTCTGTACACAGCGGCAAAAATGGTTAAATTAATCAATAGAAGGCCACAACCAAGAGCAATAGTTACAATCAATGCCATCGAATATGGAACTCTTTCTGTCAAATTTGCTAAACTAGTTAAATTGTTTGCGTCTAATTTAGCACTATTTAATTTTGATCCTCGCATTTGAACTCCGTTCGAGAATTTTCTTTGAGCGCTTGTCACCGATGTTTGCTGTACACTTCCTGTTATATTTGAATTTAAATTACGATTATTGAGTAGTTCATTAATTGCTGCTGAAGATTGAGCCTTCAAATAAGCAGTGCCTGCCAAAATAGCGGCATTAAGACGATTAGAACGTAGCTTAAAATTAAGAGGCCTCACAATTCCATCATAAGAATCAGGACGCTCATGATCTAAAAGAAGATGATGTCTTAAATAAAATAATTGTTGAAGTTCATTAACGTGTTGCTGTTGTTCGACGCTCAAATGATTGTCAGGTGAGCCAGTCAGTAATGAGCTGGCCATTGATTGCACAAGAAAAGGGTCAGCTTGTCTCTGAAGTTGAGGTAACAAATGGAGCCAATAACTAAGACGATGATTATGAAAATGTTCACGTATCTTGGGTTTCATTCCAAGAAAAAGATATTTTCGTTGATTTGTATCATATTGAGGCCAATAAACATTTTCAAAGCGACCTTTAACGCTATCATCTATTGAACTCAATTCTTGAGGCCATATATTAGGATCGCTTTATTGAACACAAATTAAATTTGATGATTAATTTCTAATCTTTAACTAAGTATTAAAAAAAAAAATTCCAAATTTTAAATGCTAGGTATATTTTATTTCTAATTTATTCATTTCAAAATGTAATAATTTAGATTCGAATGAAATTTTGAATTAAAACGAACTTATTTATAATTTATCTTAAATATTACTTTAGTTAAAAGTTAGCTAAAAGAATATGTGTTCAGGGAGATTATAAAAAATAAACTGAACCAATTCATCAAAATGGAGTTCTAATTTCCCTTTCACTCAAGATAAGAGCGGAAATAGTATTGAATTTCACAGAAAAATAACTTGGCTTTAAATAATCAAAATATTGGAACTTTAAGCTAAAATCTGATTGAATTTAAATTTCGTGTTTTTCGCTTCTCTATTTTAAATTTTAATTTAATTTTTTCTTAATTTGATCTCAATGGCAAACTTAATTACAGAACCCATTTTAGAACTATAATCAATTGATTCGAAAAATTACGTTTTCAATAAAGAAACTTTATTGCAATGAAAAATTATGACTTATTTTAAGGCCCATCCAAAAATAAATGGTTTGGAAAAAAAAAAAAAAAAAAAGTTTTTCTGGTCCGAGTCAAAACAATTCTATTTTGTTTTGAATTTTTCAAATGTTGAAGTAAATGAGAACTAATTGATTATTACTTACCCAAATTTAACAAAATTAGACCAGTACGTAATTACAGCTTCCGATAGTGATACTTCTGCTTTAGTGTAATTGAGATGAAAATAACTAAAGTGCTTAGTTCCAGGCTGTTCATTTAAAAGTTTATCAGTATTTTTAGGGTAGTAAAGTTGAGCTAATGGGGCGCCAAACAAAAACTGTAATTCTTCGCCTGCATTTAATATTAAAAATGATTTAATGAATAACAAAAAAAATATAATGAATCATTTTTTCACACTTACCAGATTGACAACCAATTCTTTGAGGATAACCTGAATTTTCACTTTGATAATTAAATACATAGAAAAAATTACGAGTTTTTGAATAGCTATTGGATGGTTGATTGAGGGCATCACTATTGAATAGGCCATTTAAAAGTTGACTCGTTATTTGATTAAGGTAAGTCGCTGAGCTTGAATAAGAATTATTTAAAAAAGAGAATGTAAATGTTTGATGATGATTTTGTCTGCCATTTTCCCATAATAACGCATTCAATTGTGTTAATTTGACATTGAAATCTGCGGCTTTAATGAGTGGACTAACAACTAAGGCATCGCTCAGAATATCAATTACAGAATCTAATAAATTTAATGGATGTTCCACTGGTTTCGACCAATCAGTGTATTCGCTTATTAATGTTAACAAAATGACCTGCTGATGGTAATCGAATAAATTTCTGACTAATGTTCTTAAGATGCGATCACGTCTAGCAATCGTTACACCATACTTCTCTTCATGAGCAGTAAAAATAAAGGGAGCTTCAACTCTGGTGAAGCCAAACAACATATCGTACGGTTGAAGATGTTGAAGAGCTGCCAAATTAGCAGCCAAATTGTTGTAACTAGTTTCTGAATAATTTCCTTTATCACTTGATTGGCTAGATGTATTCAAATCAGATGTGTAGAAAGTATTTTGGTCTAAAAAGGCGTATAATGGATTTACAAGCATATGATGCAATAAACTATGTTCATTAGCGGTGTTAAGACTAGGTATAGCGGAAAGCATTATATTAAAACTATCTATAAGGACGGATGGTTCCAATGTTATTACGATTCCATCTTGAATTGGTCCGAAAGCACATAAATGTTGTGGAACTAAAATCAAATATAAAAAAAAATGGAAAATTGATTTGAAAAATGCGATAATTTTCAATAGAAAGCAGACCTTTTAATTCGACCCTTAACAATTCATCAACAGACTTTTGTCTTAAACAATCCAAAATTTCGTTCGGCGAATTATTTATTTTAGATTTTACCATGTTAGGCATATGATTTTGTTTATTATTTGAACTAGTTGCAGTATTAGCTTGAATGCCAGAACAATGCATCGCTCTAATAAGATGTTTAGTATACATTTCGCTGTTTGCAGCAATTGCATTATAATTGAGACTAGAACCTGACATTAAAGCAATTCGATGAAATAAACCAACTGCCATTGGACTTAAAGAAAGAAGATGGACAAAAGACGCACCAAATCCTTGACCGACTTGAAAAAAAGAAAATTATTTTGAAAAGGAAAATTTTGAGAATGTAATTGTTTACCTAGTGTGACATTATTTTGATCGCCCCCGAATTGTTCAATATTTTCCTGCAACCAATGAAGAGCAGCGATAATGTCCATAAGGCCATAATTTCCTCTCAATATTCCATCTGTTATGCTAGGTAAAAATCCTATAAAATGAATATAAATCAAGAAAAAACATTGAATGCTATTAATGATAACGAAAAATGAATTTTCTCAATAAAAAAAATTAGGCGAATCGTAAGAAAAATTTGAATCAATATAATTTTTAATTGCTTGATTTGTTTTGACTATATTAATTTTTAAATTAATAATAATCAAGTTTAATTATTAAGCCTGCTTACTAAATTAAAACATCGATGTTTTCCTAAGAAAATTAGTAGCTAGAAACAATTAAATATTGTTAATAGTTAATAATTAATTAATTGGCGCAGAAATATAACAATCTGAAAATAATTTTTTCATTTAATTAAGTTATCGCGTTTTTTCTTGTTAAAATTACTCTTTCCCCAATATATCATCAGTTTAATTTTTGTATTTACAAATATCGATATATAAAATTTTTTTCTCTTTGACTAATTATTATAACACATTATTCTTATATATTTTTTAATCATACTATTTATCATCTAGCTAATAAACTGTGATGAGTTCAGAAGGCTAATGGTTTCTTATTTTTTTTCTTACTTTTGTTTCAATATTAAAAATAATCCATTCAGTTTTTTCTTAAATAATACTTCTTATTGAAACTATGTATTACATTAAAAATTTGCATGGAAAAATTAAAGCATTTGTTTTTTCTTGTTTTATGAAATTTTTAAAAATTATGTCATTGAATTTTTTTGAATAAATAGTCATGAATTGTTTCTTGAATATTTAAACTAGGAATAATGAAAAATTAATATTAATAACCTTATACATATATATAATATATATATAACAGTTTTTACAATGTGTTGAATACTTTCTTCTTGGGGCGAAATATTCAAAGGAAATTATTTTTTTAAGCAGAATGTTGAATTTAAATTTATGAAGAAACAAAATTGATTTTTTTTAAGTCTAAATTATTCCGTAAATAGACATTTTCTCTCACCTAAAACTCCCAGTCGATAGTTGATTGTGATTACGATAATTTTTCCAATACTAGCAAGTATACTACCATCAAATGCGTTTCCGGTTCCCCACTCATACGATTCACCATGGACAAACATCATTACCGGATATTTTTTATTCGAATTTCCAGTGTGAGCTAAAATTCAAAATAAAAAATTATAAATTGTAATAGAAAGAGGAAACTTGAAATTAATAAAAAATTTAATATTGATTAAATAATTGATTAATTCAGACAGACAAGTATTTTGACAGTTATAATTTCATATTGTTTTATTATGATTTTTCATGAATCAAATTGCCTGCTAGATCAGAACATGAAAAACGTTTTTTACATCACCTCTGAGTTTTAATTAAAATATTATATATTTTCTTTTTTAGAATCTAAAAAATTTTGTGATTATCTAATTTGCTTCTTAAATTTTTTTATTAATTTAAATGAAAAAAAAAATTTGTCTAAATTTTTTCTCTAGTTAAAATTTACTGTTTGGGAATTTATTTTCAATTTTATTTTTATTATAATTTTTAATGTAATTTTAGGATTTAAAAAATTTTACAAAAAAGACAAATTTAATTATTATTTTTACAATTATGTCGAGAAGATGATAAGAATATTAATCATACACATATATTTCTTGTTTTGAATCAGAATGGTTTATTTTTAATTTTTTAATGTAGTTTCG
>BLXL01003898.1:0-11278 GCA_023170135.1 Acarapis woodi | reverse complement strand
TAGAAAAAATCTCTTAAGTTAGAAATATAATCGTATGAAAACACAAATAATAATGAATAAAATTATAAAAATAGCTAGCGTGCAAGTACAAATCTAAAATAAATAAATTGTAAAAGAAATAAAAATCGAATGAAAAGACTTAATGCTTAAGCTTTAATATTTAAAATCTAAAATTTATTTTATTTTTAATGTTTTATCATTAGAGAAATTTTTTCTCTCAATTTATTATTTACTTTTTTATCAATTTCAAAAATTTCAAATTGAAAATTTTAATAAATTTTAAATATATTCAAAATTTTTATTAAAAAAATTAATTTGTCTAATGAATTATATTTATATGAATTTCTGTGTATTAGTTCATATCATAATTTGATTTCGAACTTACATCTTTCGAGCATGCATGTGATAAAAAAAAAATGAATACACAATACAATTTATTTTATTTAATAATGATGATTAAATTGAAAAATTATCTGAAAATAGAAAAAAATAAAAAATTTAATGAGTGATACATCAGAGAATTGAATTAATCAAATATTTTGGAAAAAAAATCAGTATTTAAAAAACTTTCAAAGTTGAAGGCAGCAGGTGCATATAAGAATCACCTAATACCGGAAATAGTATACAAAAAAAGCTTACAGATATATTTTTTTCTGGTTTCGTTTTTTTTTTGTGCACACAACACACTGCCTTTCGTGGAATACTAAAAATAGAAATGATTTGCTCTAATTTACTGTTCTCTTTTTTTCGATATCACCCTGATTTTTTAATACTAGTATTGCATTTTATTCGTTTCCTATATTTTTTGTAAATAGTGTATTCTTTCAAAGTAAGGCCCATTACAAGCACACAAAACTATTTTTTTAAGAAAATTGAATTAATGCTTATTTTTTAATAATTTATTGAATCATGCTGCTATTAGACAAAAACTATCTGTACTGTATACTTACTTGCTAATTTCAAATCATGCGAAAAATTTAAAATAAATTTTTTGATAACCATATAATTATTCGCAGCATCCATTTTTTATACGAAATTTCTTTGAAAAATACGAATTGAATTTATTTTTTATTCATTTTTCTTTGCGTCTCCTAATTTTGAATAAAACGTAAATTAAACACTCATATTCTCATACCTACTTTAAATCACTATTTTACCGAGAAAATTTTTTTTTTTTTTTATAATGAACATATGAAGAGCACAAAAATTTAATTCAAATAACAAATTTGAAAAATGATAACATTTGCTACTTAGTATAAACGTAAATTTTTCTATATTTTGTAATTATCATTTTGTATTTTAAATAAACACAATAATTTAAAGTGAGCATTTGTTGCATGCCTTTTAATAAAAAGCATCATTTAATATAGAATCCATATATTTTTTATCATCAAAATCAATCAAACATAAGTTTGTAAAAACGAAAGTTTGATGCAGGTCACGTATTAATTGCATTAATTTTAAATATTCCTAATAAAGGCTACCATCTAGAACTATTGGGAGCAAAGCTAATGTATGAAATCAGTGGTAAGTTTATAATTCATTTCCATGCTAAAAGTCATTCTCACAAAAACTTTTCGAATCAATATTATAAAAAATGATTTTCTAATAAAAAAATTTTTAGAAAATTTTCAAGCAATATCGATTTTCTAAAGAAAAGACCTTTCTAATGACAATGTGTATAAAAAGAAAAGATAAATTATTGCGATGAAGTTTTATTCCATGAATTTCTTTTTGTTTTACTAGAAAATTGAAATTTTTATTTTAAAATTTGAAAATGAATGCAATTCACAACTAAGATCGTCACTGATATTTGAAAATAAAAAAGGAAATAAATGAAGAAAAATCAATTCTTGAATAGCAAATGCAAGTTAGAATACGTGAATTTTTAAGTCCATTATGTCCATTCTTAGATTCTTCTCGTTTTATTTATAAGCTATATAATTTAAAGAATTAGATTTTAGGAAGTAGGTATGCTATATTATCTAAAACGCTGCAAGTGAATTGTTTTCAGGGTGCTGGAAAAAAAATCAAGGTCGTGATCAGCGTCGTTAATTTCAATTGCCTTTTATTTATATACGTAGTGATGGTAGAGCCAAACTACGCTATAAATTAAACTCGCTATAAATATACAGAAGCAAGTAGACATTTTCCCGTTATATATTCATTCACTTTTTTTTTTTATCATACCAGCTTCCATATTACGAATTAAAACTAAATAGAATTGAAGCAACCTTTTGATATCTAAAATTTTCTTTCTATATATCATAAATGTTTTTTTGTAAATATAGCTTGTGCATGTAAAATTTTTATGATATCGTCATCTTTTTACTTTAATAGATGACATTTACAGATTTATTTAATGATTTACCTTTTGGAGATAATTTTTTTGCAAATTAATGAATATTTAGAAATAATAAAAGTAAAATATTTTATTATTTAATTTTGTGAGATATTTTTAATTTTCAAAAATTATCCAATATCAGAGCTTGAGTGAATATATCAATTCATGATACATATAAGCTTACAATTCATACCTCTTATAAGCAATTTTTTACACCTAATTAAACAATGTGAACTCATGTATAGTGATAGGCTTCAAAAAGTCTTTAGTTAGTACATTCTGCACCAATTTTTTTTCAGAATAATTTTTAAATGTCACAAATTCATTTTAGCACTCCATAATTTCATTAACATTACGATAAATCAGAAATTTAAAAAATTTCATCACTTAAAGACTAAAAATTATTTTTTGAGTGCTCTTAATTTTTTTACAAGTCATGCGTTCTATAGATTACAATGCATGATAATAAATATTAAAACATAAAATGTACACAGTGTTTCTGTCATCACACATGCTAAATTTATAAAATTCAATACATAGAAATAAATACATTTATATAAGCCCAAATACATGTTTTCGCATATTCAGTTTTAAAGATTTATAATATTCTATGTGATTTTACAATAATACATATTTAGTGATGCACTAAACAAATCGATATATCACTGAATATACTCAGTCCTTCAAATGTATTTAGTACTAGGACACAACCCTAATACATTCGGTATTTTGGTTTACATTTTAATCTCAATAAAATATGTAATGTTTGAGAATTACGCGCCGAATCTTTCAATGTTGATGAATTGTTTAGAACTCTTTTTTTACCCCGCCGTCTATCGGTAGCGCTCATTTCAGTTGTGCGTGTGCACAGAAAAATTGCCATCTAATTCTTGATCAGAGTATCCAGAATGCTTACTCAGTTGAATAAGATGGTTCAAAATTATGTGAAATCATACTGAATTTGTAGTGTGTAAAATGTATTTCAGAAAAGAATATTGATTGTAAATAATTGTTTTTTAAATAATTTATTCTTGTTTAAATTCTTATTTTGCTACCAAACTACAAAAAATGATTCTTATTTATTTTTTAACAAATAGAAAAAATTGTTTTTTTTTTCTGTAAAAAATTTTCGAAAATTTTTACTCCTTTTTAGATAATTGTAAATTCCAGCTAATTAAAAATTAAGAAAAAAAAAAGCTCGAATTTAAAGTTTTTTTTTAATTATATTTTAAACATTAAGTGTTTGTTTAAGTATGTATATTTTTCGAATTCGAAATCCAAATTCTGAACCAACCTATTTAACTTATTTATATTGGTCATCTCAACTTATCGAATCGGTCTAGTCTTTGTGCGCTTGAACATTCAATGATTTTAAGGAAAAATTTTTAAATTAATACAAAAAAATATTGAAACGGAAATGTTTAACAGAATTACGCTTTTCTTTAAATTTGATTTTTAAATGTTTAATATTTTAAATTTATTTTATTATTTAAAAGTTATATTCCATTTATTGTTGAAAAATTCTCTTTAATCGAATAATATAAATTATAAGAAATTTCTAAAAATAAAACAAAAATACTTGAAATTTTTCAATCTGATATCAATTTTTTTAACTGTATATTTATTTAAAATTTAAAAACAATTTTTGATTTGAGTTGTGCCAGCATATTATTGTTCATTTATAAATACAAGTAAATTTTGCTATTAGTCCGTGTTTTTCAGAATTAAGTGCCAGATATTGATTTATTTTGTATCTAGAACTAATCGACTTTTTAAAAATATATTCTAGTTTATTCAAACCTCAAAAATTTTCATCCAAGAGTAAGAAAATCATTTATAGGAGATTGTAATTGAGTGTTATTTTGTAAGTAAGTTTTATGCATTAACTGATTAAATCAATAGCAGGCATTTTTACGAAAAATGACTTGTTAAATTTTTTCAAACAAAGAAATAAAATTTGTCAAAATTTTTATCTTCAAAGTATCCAATTTATTATTTATTATGTCTAATGTAAAACACTAATTAACATATTTGACTTCATCTTAATAAATTTGAATTCGACTAATTTATTTGATTTTTTATTTTAAACAATTTAATTATTCGCATTTTTGTAAAAGTATGATATTATAAATAAATAAGCTTCTTTTTAGTCTTACTATAATTAAATCACATGACAGAAATAATTATTTTTGATAATTCAGGTTTAATAGTTCAAACTTTCTAATCGCTAAATTTTATTGTGTAAAGTTTCTTTTTGAATCTTAATTTTATTTTTAGCGAATACTAGGCAAGTTAGTTAATTTCTAAATGCTTTAAAAATTTCAAGTGTTCTTTATAATTTTTTGATTGATATCGTAAAAGTTTTCGTTTTAACGAAAATTAGATCTTTTGCTTTATACGATATATAATAAGAATAATTTCTGATAATCTATATTCTTCATTTTCATTATTCTAATTTTGATTGATTTTATCTGTTTTCTATTATCACCTATAATTTACAAAAATCATTACTCTATGATAATTATCAAATCTGTATCAATTGAATATTTAAGTATCTAAAAACATATGTATATTTTTCAAACTCGAATTGAATTACATGATTGGCAAATTTAAAAAGTACGATAAATTTGATCCTTTTATGATCTAATTTTTCTTGGCATGTTTATTTTAAAATTTATTGGACTTAATTTTATCTTATCCACTTTATAAATAATTGTTATTCAAAATTTTTATCATAAAAAATTCCGAATCAAACCTATTATGAAAAAAAAAAAATTATATTAGCAATTTAATTAATTTATCAAAAAATTTTTTCTTTTTTATTCTAAAAATACGTTAAAATTGCAAATATTTTTTGAATCGAACATTCATGTAATAAAAGTCATAAATCTGTCAACTTAATAATCGAAAATTTTCTATACCTTCTCAATAAATCTTTTATCGCTATTTTTATATAATAAAGCAAATTTCCTCATTTTCAAGTCACCCATTTCTAATTTTTCTCATTAAGATCATTATCACAATGAATTTCAAATTTTATATTTCTGTGCTTTTGCAAAGAAATTTTTTTAATGATTTCAATTGACAAACCTTTTCAATTAGTTATGATTTTAAGACTTTCGTGTGTTTACTTTTTATTGATTGGATAAAAGATTATTTTAATTGATAAGTAGCATATAATATTAACAAAAATTTAGGTCTATTTTTGCATAAAAAAAAGTATAAAAAAATTATATTCTAGCAAAAAAAAGATAATTAAATTAGCTTATACCAAAAGTAATTTTCTGGTAAAAATGTCTTAAATTCATTGAAATGATACTTAGTTATTTTTAAAATTTTTACTGACTAATAAATTTTTTCATATTTCCATACCTCAAGCAATCTTTTGATTGTTCTAGAATTCTGATTGAAATTAAAAACTTTTTCTTTTTTTCTATAAATATTATAAATATCTTTCATTATATAATTAATTTGATAGAAAATATTCATATCTATTTTTACATGTTTTGTTTCAAGTATCATCGATTTTTTGATAAATCTTTTTCATGACCTTTTTATTGTAAAGATTCTTTTTTTTTTACAGTTTAATTCTTTTCTCACAAATTATGAAAATATGCATCTAAACTTATGATTTCAACATTTTTTTATCATTCATCATTTGAAATCTTAAAATTAACTTCAAACCCATGTGAAAATATATTCTTTACATCGCACAAGTACATATGTTAAATTTTAATATTTGATTCGATATTGCAAATCAAATTTATTTCAAACCTTACTAAAATAAATTTCGTAAAGTGTAATTCAAAATTTTTTTTATGAATTTCAGATACGATTCCATCTATTTTTCCAATTCATGAGTTTTAATTCTATAATTTCAAATATTTTTTCCCCAATTTTCTTTATTTTCAATTTGTCTAGTGTCAGTATTATAGAAATTGATCGATTTCTAAAAAGAGTCGTACGAAAGGAAATATTAATATCTTTTTCAACCCAACATTGTGATAAATATCTTATTTTGAATAAATATATAAAATAAAATAAAGGCCGAAATGGCATCAAAAATTGGTAAAAAAAGCTCGCTTTCTCCAAGAATTGAATTATGTTATGAATTTTAATGCCACATTTTTAAATTTAATATATTTATTTTCTATAATAATATAATATTGCTCAAGATATTCTCAAAGGATTGAATTTACAAATTTGAGCCTAGTTTATAAGGGTTTCCCATGTTTTTTTTTTCTAATTTTTAAAAATCTTGTTTTCTGTTATTTTCTAGAAGTTTTTCTAATTATTTACAATCAATTAAATTACTTGCCAATAAGTCTAAAAATCAAAAAAAAATTTTTTTTGATTTGATACTATAAACATACAAATTTAATTCGCAGGAAATTTAATCCTTAAAAACATGCTAATTTTTTTTTAATTTTCATTTGTTACGAAAAATTAATGAATTTTAAATTTCATGGTATGATATTTATCAATTGAAAACTTTCGAACAAAAAATATCAACGGTAAAAAATAATAATCATTAATTTCACTAGAAATCAAAACAAACTATAATTGTATTTTTAGAAATTCGTTAGGAACATTTTTATTCTCGCAAAAAATAATTTTACAGTTGTTAAAATTAAATTTATTGAAAAATTAGTTAATTATGTTTGCTAGAAAGATGATCATATAAATATTTAATATGAATCTTATCGAATTGTTTTTTACAAAATGAATATTGTTCTTTAAATGTATTGTGAAAAAATTTACTTCTTTGTTCAAATACTTTTGTTTCTACCTCTATAGAATGAATTTTAATTCTAGATTAATGTCAGTGTATAAAATTTTTAAATTATAAATTAATTGCTTTATTACTTCAAAAAATAATAAAGTAGGAAATTGCAATTCATTTGAATGTGTTGACTTTTTGTTCACAGTAAATTTTACTAGGTTCTGAAAGTAAGAGATTTATAAGATTTATAAGTTACCCAGTGCAACAATGCATTAAGTAATCATGCATTTTTTCATATAACACCTAGGTCCACACAAATGTTTAAAATCTATGAACATACGTTTAATAATTAATGAGCTGAATACTACTACACTTTTATCGATAGTTTTACCTATATTGACTCTTGGCTCTAATTTTATTCTTTACATATAGTCTATGAACGGATTTTACAATGTGATTCTGGATGTATGAGTACCATTCAAAATATATAAATTTATATATTACTAAATTTTATCTACCAAAATATTTATCTAAAACTTCTAATGTTTAACTTGCTGAAAAATTTAATAAGTTACCTTGTTCCCATTTCTTTCTTATCTCACACTACGTGATTATTATTGTCAATTTTTTTTGTTCAATATTGATTAATTAAATTCTAACAACATTTAAATAACTCACCTTTTCTTATTTTGTTGTGTTTTTTTTTTTTTAATTTGGTCTCATTTTTTTTATAAACTTTTAATGCATTAATTGATTGCATTTTCTGTTATTCGTATTTAATCATTCATTGAATTTATCCTAAACTTTAAAAAATTTTACCTTGTTTTTTTTAGAATTTGAATTTTAATAATGAGGAAATTAGTATAAATGACATTATTTACTTCTTTTAAAATGTTTGTTAGATGCTTAGAATCATACCAATTTTTAATTTAAAAAGGTTATATTGTAAAACTTACAGAATAAAAATAAGTTTAATCAAATTGACTTATCGATTTTTTCTTCATTTTTTTTCTGCTTACAAAGATAAAACTATTTTATGCCTCAATTCTAACTGTCCTTTTTTTTTACCTAATTTTATAATTCTTACTTATGTTTTGCAATTTTTTATTATTAAAAAAATTAGTTTACTTTAAAGTTGCTAATTTTAATGAAAATATTTTTTATGTTATAGCTTAAAAAAATTTTTTGTTTTTATTTCAAAATTTATTAAATAAGAATTTTTATAGTTAAAAAAATTGATCGTTTTCCTAAAATAATTTCTGTGAAATAAAAATAGATGAAATTTCAACTTAAAAATTATTGGCATCTTAATGAAAAACTATAGACTAATTTTTATACTTTTTAATTGTTGTAATTATCGACACACTAAATGTCTTGAATGTATTTTAGATTTTTTTTATTGGCTCGAATCTTTTCCAAAATAATAATTAGAATATTGTACTTTTTTTAATATTAAGAAAATTTCTAACTATTAAAAAATGCATTTTATTTAAAGTAAATAGCTTGTTTTGAAATAATTGATATTCTTTTATTGATTAAATAAAAATTTCAATCATTCGATAATTAAGAATATTTAAAGGATTATTCGTTATTCAAAAAAGTTTAGGTTGTTTCTGAAAATTTTTCCTTATAGATATAATCTCATTTAATCAAAATTTTTAAAGATACATTTCAGAAATTTATCGTAGTAATTGCATTTTATGTATTAGAATTTAAAATAAAAATTTATTTCTTAAGAGTTTATCTTCGAGTTCTTAAATGCTCAACAGAATCTTTTAGAAAAAAAATAATCTTTCTTTATATTTTTTTAGAATTAAAGAAGATAACAGTTTTAATGATGATTTAAATATTTTTGGATATTTTATTTTGACTTTCAAAAATAAAAGTTTATTGCAGAAAAACAGAAGTCATGAGTATTCATGCGTATTTGAAGATCAGTAAATATTTGAGAAAAGTTTAAGAAACTTTAGTTCGAAAGCATCATATTGTAATTGAAATTCAACGAAAATCTTTGACATATATCATCTTCATCGTTTTTTTCAAAAACGAAAATTAAACAAATTTTAAAATTTTTCAAAACTCACAATTTTTTTCAATGATTATATTTGAAAATAAAAAATTTATAAAACTTAAAACAACTCATATTTATGCATATAAATAATTTTGCAGAATGATTTTGGATTTAAATTAAGCACATCAAGATTAAGAAAAATAATCTATAGAAAAAAGTCTGATACACATATTAGGTATTATTAAAATTCTGAAAATTTTTTTTACAAAAAAAAGAAGTGATTTAAGAATAAGTTTCGATGAAAATCATCTAGACAATTGAAATTATGGTTCTATAATTTTTTATTTTTTTAAGCATAATTAAGTCATTTTGGATACTTCTATTGACCAATGTGAATAAATGAATAATCAAACATGAATTATAATTCAAATTTAAATAAAAATCAAAAATATGAAAAAGAAATTTCTTGAAAATATCAAATGACATTTCTATTTAAAGATTTTGAATCAAAATCAAATTTTAAGTGTTTTTTAGGTGAATTATTGTTCAAGTCATAAAACAGAACTTAAAATACATGACAAACAATGAAATAGATGATTTTTAAGCTTTAGAAAGTAAGAAAAATCGAATATTTATTTTTTCTCGTAGCGAATTTAATGATTTTCATGGAATAATTATTTGACTGATTAATTTAATTTGTATTTAATAAGATATTTTTAGCTCAGGAATATTTAAGTAAATAAATCACGCTTGTATGATAATTTAAAATTACAAAACACTACTTTTTTTGTATAAATTAAAACATTGAAAGTGAATTGATAAGCTATTTATAAATAGGTATAAATATTTGTGATTTTTTTTCATTGAAAATAAATTCATAAAAAACGTAAAATAATAGATCAAATTATATAGTACAATAAATTTATTATCTAGGTTGCTAAGTTTCAAAAGTCCTCAATTTCGATATTTTTTTTTCTCATGCCATACAATTATGAATTCCACTTGTTAAAATAAATTTTTTTTTCATAAACTCACATAGATTATTTAATGCCATCTTATTTATCATAATGTCCTCTTCTCAATTTTTTAGTATCCTTTGTGAGTGAGAGAAAATTTTATAATAAACAAAACAAGGCATTTACTAGAAAAAGGTCAAATGTCTGTGCATCTATTTTTGAAAATCGAACAAAAGGCGTTTTGCCAAGAACTTCTGCCTTACATTGTAACTGAAAATGATGCGCTTTTTAATAATATAGCTAAAAAAAATTATAATTGTATTAAGTAAGTTTTTTTATTTTCAAGAAAAAAAATCGAGTTGCATACGTTTTGAATCTAAAACCAAAGATGTGTATAAGTTGTAAAAAAAATACAGACGAAATTGCAAATAGGCATTCAAAATTTATTTTCCATATACTAGCTTGAAATTTCCAAGAGTAATTTTGCTTTAATTCATCCTCAATTATCCGATTTCGCCAATAAACATAAGAAAACGCAAAAATTTTTCGGAATGAATTGTTAGATTTCTCACAAAATATAACTTAAATTATCTAGATCTGAAATTACGTATTATTATTAAATCAAATTTTTTTTATATCTAATAATTGATTAGTTGATATTATTAAATCAATATCATAATCGTTCATCTACACGATTCAAATCCAAATATGTCTATTTATTTGTGATTGAAATTTCCTTTACTACAGCTATTAATTTATTGAAATATTAATCAGTATCTGTAATAAAATAATTTAGAGATTTCTCAACTTTGAGTCTGCCAGTTTTACGATCAAAGTTGATATCAGCTTAAAATTTTATTTTTATATATTTTATGCTGTTTCACTGAATATTTTAGCAAAAAATTTATCATAAATTAGTTGAAATAAATTTATTTTGATGTAAATTATCTTCTAAATATTTAAAAGCGTTTAATTTATGGAAATTTAATTTACAAAAAGACCAAAACAAAAATCTAGAAAAAAATTTTTTTTCACAAAATAAAGGAAATTCAATTTAATCTGATTTCAAGTATTGAACAATTTTTTTGGAGTACTCGAATTGAATTCTCATTCAGTCGAATCAATTTTTTTAATAGCACATAAACACTATTTATCAAATAACTTTTTATATCAATAATAAACTAAAAATGTTTTCTTCTTAGCCTGCTTTACATCATATCATGATTTATCGACTTAAGTTTATA
>BLXL01003895.1:0-21978 GCA_023170135.1 Acarapis woodi | reverse complement strand
TAATTTAATTTTTTTAGGTATATGTGAACAACTAAGCAACGGTAATTATAAATTGAACAATGATGATGAGAATTCTAATCTTTCAGTGATCAAATCAGAAAAACATCAGAATATTGATTCTAAATTAGTAATAAAAGATGACGATGATGATGAATCAGCGCTCAATCTTTTTGCGGATGAAAAATTTAGCGATAATGAAAATTTTGAATCCGATAAATCAGATTCAAATCAATACGAATTAATCAAGCAGGTAAACAGTACATCAAATTACTTAACTGTTAAGAAAGTTAATGATGCAATCGATAAAATTGATCAGAGTACCAAGAATTTCGACATAATGAATCTATTAAGGGTTATCGATTCCTCTCCGAGTTTGAACGAGGTTGAATTGGCTGCATTTCTCGTAAAGTGTTGCAATTTAGGTCTATTAAAAAAGTCCAACCATTCAAATGTAATAATATATAATATTCAAAAAAGAAAATTACTTGATGGTTTTGATATTGATGATATTGAGTTCAGAAAAGTTATCTCATCTCTAAAAATTCTTATGAAAAATACAGTGCTATCACCAGATCTTATGATGGTTGGTTTGAAAACAAAATTTAAATTGCTTCAGAAATTCAATCTTGTTTTATTTAATGATCTTATTCAAAATCGCCTGGTCAAAGAAGGATATCTCCAAGAATTACCAGATAATCAGTTCAAACTTGTACCTGAGATACTAGATGAAACCTCAAATGCTTCCAATCAATCGACACCAAGTGAGTGTTTTCAAAATTTATTCGATCGGTTTATTTTGATTCATTTATATTAGAGTGGTGTGTTGTTTAGTGTGTAATATTTTAATTAAAATTACTTTTCAAAAAGTGAGTAAGTGAAAAATTTAAAATTTTTCTTTTATTTTTGAAGATCTTGAAATCGACTACAATGATTCTGAAATAGAATCGCTAAATGTCAATGACAAACTTGGCCTAAAGAGAAAAATCAAAAGTAGGGATGATTCTACTTTGAGAAGACCAACTAGTCAACGCAAAGTGAGTTTGTATTTCGAAGAATTTTATGTTTGAAAAATAAGTTCTAAATTTTTTTTATTTGTTTTTGTGAATAGAAAATCAAGAAATCACTTGGTCCTGATTTTCTCGATCCATCTGGTCTACGTTATCAAAATCTACGTAATTTATATGAAGACAAATGTGAAATATGCTTAAAAAATCCAGATAAAAATATGATCGATTGTAAAAAATGCAAATTTAAAGGTGAATAATCTTGAATTTAGTTTTATAAATATAGATCATATTTTTGACAAATATATTTTTTCTTTGATTATCCAGCACACCGTCAATGTCTAAATAATTTCGATTTAGCATTTAAAGATAGTTTCAAACGATTTGAATGCGAACGTTGTAGGGTAAAGTGTAATTTTTGCAATAGCGAGAGTGAAGAATTAATTAATAATCTAGTTAAATGTAAGAAATGTAATTTGTCGTATCATGCTAATTGTCTCATTAATAAACCAGAATTAGGTAAGTTTATTCGATTTTGCATTCAAATTTAAATAACTGACTTTTGATTATTATTTGAATAGATAAAACAACAAAAAATTGTTCAATGTGTGAAAAGACATTTTTCAAGTATTTAATGCATAGAGAAGATAAATTAGAAAAAATAACCAATAAGGAAGAAACAGATAAGCAGACCAATTTAGATCTTGATCTTAATGAAGTATCAAGCAATGATATCAATGTACAGCCTAACATTCTGGATGAAGTTCCGACATTAGTTCAATTAAAAACAATGACAGGAGAAATTTTAGATTTAGATCAACAGGCTGAGAAGCGATCAGATAAGAAATCGCCAACTGATAGACTGACACCAATTAATGTGACCAAAGATGTCGATCGAACGGAAATTAATTCAATAAATGATGAATCGAATGATAATAGCAATCAGAGCAACGTTGACACTAGTAGTCCAGATAGTTTAAATAGTAATCTCGAAAACACATCATCAAAGAATTCAAAAAGTGACGAAGAAACTCTTATTCAGAAGTATCGTAAACTATTTCAAGCATATGATGTGCATCAACAGATTAAAATTACAAAAGAACAGTTCAATACTTTAAAATCACTTAAGTAAGTATTTGAAATTAAAGATTATTGTTTTATTTAATTGACTTTCATATTTGAAAAAGTTCATATTCGAACGGAAAAAATCCGGCCGATTGGACAGTAGATGATGTCGTAGATTTTATTTCGAGTGCTGGCTTTCCAGAAGAGAGTTTAATATTTAAAAAAGAAGAAATTGATGGTAAATCATTGTTATTATTAAGACGAAATGATGTTCTAACTGGCCTATCTATGCATCTTGGTCCGGCTCTTAAGATCTATTCACATATATATAAGTTACAGGCCAGTGTATAATCTTGTTAATAAGTTCGAACACAACCATACTACCTTGTACAAAATAACATTTTTGATTTTAATTTAGTTTTTAGTTAGTAATAAATAATTCATTACTTTAACATTTTGTTTAAGGCATTTTGATGGCCATATATATTAGCCATACTTGAATTTGTCGAGTAAAGTACATGCATGTACAATTTTTTTTTTCTGCAAAATTTATATGGATAAAATATTTGTATGAAAAAAATCATTACTAAAAATTTATTTTTTCATGTCCACATTTATTCTAAGAAATTGTTTAACTTTATTCCTTGTAAACATTTCATTCAAAAAATTCAATATCATTAATAAATATTCTATTGATGCCAATTAAAAGAAAATATTTTTTTTTTAAATTTTTTGAATTTTTTAAATTTGTATGCATTATTAAATTTGAAATCGTATCAGAATTATGAACTTTGAATTTAGTGAGTAATTTATTTAAAAAAAACTTTTTCAAAATTGTGGCGCCACTATTATTTATTTTAAAGCGCTGTCTGCTTCTATTATATAGAATAAAGGATAATACCACGTTTTTCATTGTTTACATATTTGATTAGAAACCATATTTTCCAGTATGAATAATTTTTTGAAAAACTACTATTAGTTTGTCTAGTTATTAATTTTATTATGTCGAGAGTGATCGTAAAATCACTACCAAAAAATGTGAGTTAACTTTAAAAAGTTTTTTATAAAAGAAAAATTGATAGTAGTTCTACTTTAGAAAGACTAAAAAATTCTTGCTATACAGATATCGGAGGAAAACTTGAAGCGATTGTTTTCGCAAAAAGGTGATGTAACCGATGTACAGCTGAAGTATAATAGTCAAGGTAAATTTCGGTGTTTTGCATTTGTTGGTTTCAAGAACGAAGATCAAGCATTAGAAGCAAAAAAATATTTTGATAATACTTATATTCAAAATTGTAAAATCAAAGTCGAAATTTGTAAGAATGTAAGTGAAAAACAAGATGAATGTATTGAAGATAAAAAAGTCCAAAAATCTACAAAAGAAGAATTCGAAGATCTTAAGGAAGATGCCGAATTTCTTGAATTCCTCAAGGTGCATCGAAATGTGGGTGATACAAAAAAACTCTGGTCTGATGTAAGAATAAATTCATTTTTTTTACATCTTAATATTTTGATTTTTCTTCAAATTGCTACTGTGTTTCAAAAAATAAAATTTTATTCAACCAGATTTTCAAAAAATAAAATTTTATTCAACCAGATTTTCAAAAAAAAATTTCTTGTTTATTTATTTAGGATGTGATCATGAGTGCGATGGCGAAAAAATATTTAAAAGAGAACAAGAATCATCTTGAAACTAAAAACGTGGATGATGAGCCGAATAACATCAAAAATAAGCCAAAAACAATATTTGAGTATACAATAGTAATACGTAGAATACCTCAAAATCAACGAAAAAAGAAAGAAATTAAAGAATTTTTTGCGCCTCTAAAACCAATTAGCATTCGAATACCTAAGATAAAATGTTTGGCTTATGTTTCGTTCAAAACAGAATGCGAATTGAAGCAAGCACTTAATAAACATAAAAGTTTCATGGGAAAAAATCAAGTGCATCTTCAGGTCTTAAAAGTAAATAATTCAACAAGTAAAATTGAGTTTAATAAATACAAATGTCGGATAGAAAAAAATGTACCGCTTGAGAATATTGAAGAATATGGTCGATTATTCATTCGTAATTTGAATTATCAGTGCACAGTTGAAGATCTTCATGAATTATTTAAAAATTACGGACCAACTACTGAAATTATTTTGCCAGTTGATACTCTGACACAAAAGATAAAAGGTTTTGCTTTTGTTACTTATATGTTTCCAGAACATGCAAAACAAGCATTTAAAGAATTAGATAGATCTATTTTTCAAGGTAGACCACTACACATTATACCAGCTGAAATCAGGGAAAATGATTTTAAACGATTTTCTGATGATGTAAGCGATTATAAGAAACGTAAAACATCACAACTAAAAGATAATTCTACAAAATCAACATCAGCATGGAACACTCTCTTTCTCGGGCAAAATGCAGTGGCGAATATTTTATCTAAAAAGTTGAACATTGAGAAATCTGACCTGTTTAAGAGTGACAAAAAAGAATCTATTGCCGCTCGAATAGCTTTAGGTGAAACTCAACTAGTCAATGAAACAAGAATATTTTTAGAAAACCACAATGTGTTTTTAGATTGTTTTGAACATGAAAATATAAGACGAAGTAAGACCATATTTCTAATTAAACATCTGCCTTCTAGCACAACAGAATATGAACTTCGAGAATTTCTGTCCGCCTATGGTCAGGTCAAAAAACTTATTTTACCTCCATCATGTAAGTTTTTTTTTTTTTTTTTTTGTTTGTTTCGTATTGATTTTTAATTTTTTTTTTATTAGGTGTAACGGCAATTGTTGAAATGGAAAATCAACAAGTAGCCTACGATATATTTAAGAAATTAGCTTATAAAAAATTTAAAAACATTCCACTTTACTTAGAATGGGCACCTGTCAATTTGTTAGATAAAAATTGTACTGATGTAATAGACTTGCAAGTTACAAAGGCAAAAAAGTTTAAAAAATTAGAATATGCGATTGACGAAGTTTGTGAATTAGACGAAACTAAAGATAATTCACAGAATAATTTAAAACAATTTTCTGAAAATTTATTAGAAAATCCACAAGATGAATCAAGTAAGCAAGATAGACAAAAGGATATAGATGAAAAATCTGAAAATGAGAACAAGTCGTACAAAATTTTGGTCAAGAATGTGCCTTTTGAGGCATCAGTTAAAGATATGAAAAAACTGTTTGGTGCTTTTGGCGATTTACAATTTGTGCGATTGCCCAAAAAACTTTATGGAACTGGTTCTCATCGTGGTTTTGCATTTGTTGAATATGTTAATCGAGTTGATGCAAAAAAGGCATTCGATTCATTATCTCGAAGCACTCACCTTTATGGAAGAAGATTAGTACTCGATTGGGCAAATACGAAATCTGAATAAATGTTAATAATTATTGATTTTTGTAAATATTTTTTAATTATTAAATTTTTTTGATTTTATCATATAAATTAATATTTCTTGAAATATTTTGACAAACTATTTCTTAAATATACCTAATGTGTTTTATCGAAAAACAGTTTGGTTAATAAAAAAAGAATATAGAAAAATTTTTTTTGAAAGCCGCACCAATAACTAGAATTTTTTTTCGAAACTCATTTTTGAATCAAAAATATAATGCGATTAATTTAAAAAAATTTACCATTACTAAGGTTAAAGATATATATCAATATATGATTGATTTCTGATCTGTAATGTACTTAATCAAATCTAAAATTGATGCTCCGAAAAATAGAGAAAATCCTCTTTTTTAATCAATTGATTTATTACAAATTTGATTTAAAATCCAGAAAAATTTGTGATTTAAAATATAAATTTTTAAATTGAATATCAAAAATAAAATTCTTGACCAAAAGATTGATGATTTTTTTAATTTAATCACAAACTAATCATATAATTTTTAATATTAAAATAAATAATCACCTAAAATCAAATGATAGATTACTACTTATAACAATTAGCAAAGAATTTTTTCTCTTGAATTTAATATGTGTCATTCGATTAAATCATCATAGTCTTTGAAGAAAATGCTTTGAGTTAATTTGATTATCAAGAAAATTTTCATCTTTAAAGCCCATAAGCTTATGCATGATATCTTAAGTGAGTTAAGTAATCAATTTTTCTTTTGCGCTCGAAGTTAAGCTTAGTCATTTTATGATAATTCTTTTTATTCAAAATCGATCTATAAAGTAGCAGCTATTGACTTTCACACACATCGAAGTGAGACCCTTGCTTTGTTTACTATTTTTAAATATATGCACGTTTTGAATTCTCTCAATTGCCTTCTCTTGTTCTAATTTAAGACCATTTATTAATTTCTCACTTCTATTTTTACATAATTTAAACAATAATAGGCCCTGAAATTTTCTTGTCGTTTTTTTTCTTATTTCATTTTCTTTTACTAAATTAAATTATTTGCTGAACTTATCTGCTCTTCACGTTCTTCATTTTTTTAATTGTTTGTTGACACCTTTGAAACCAATTTATCATATATTTAAATTCTATTATTACTAATTGCCTTATTTGTGAAATTTTTTAAATTCGATCTGGTGACATTTCTAACACTTTAATCTGTGACCTATACTTAAATTTTGAGTCTACCTTTTAAACATTCAAAACGAAAATTATTTAAAAATGATCTTGTAAATTTTGTGAATCTTTAAATTTAAAGCTCTTAAAAATTAGTCAATTAATAAATTGTCTTCTTTAATATTTAAATGGTTTAAAAAAATTTTTAAAAATCATTGTTATAAATTTTTGTAGAAGAACGATTAAAAGAAATTTAGATTGAGAAGTATTTTTAAAACTCAAGCATCACCTTATCAAACAGTGATTTAAGTCGAAAATTAATATTAATTTTTTGTGAAATTCGAAAAGAAGAGAATTCAAAATTAACTACTAGCGTTCTTTGTTTATATTTTTCTAAAAATTTTGTAACAAATTTTTAAAATTCCTCATAAGTACATTCGACCATGAATTGTCAATCAAATTCGGTTTTGATGACTCAGAATTATGTTTAAGTGAAGACATTAAATTTCAATTATTGCGTTGTTGTAACCGATTGTTGATGTTCAACACTTATGATTAACTCATTAAACAGAGTTATTTTTAATCTCTTCTTAGGTAAATGATTTTGTTTTTCTTCTTTTTTTTTCGTATTATTTCACTTAGTTTGTATTTTGTGAAGATTAATTTTTTATACTTACAAAATCAATTAATATCATTTATATTTCATAATTAAATTTTTTAAACATTATGGATTTTACACTGATTTTTCTTAATATTAGTTATCTAATTTTGGCGGCTCAAAAAATTAAATTTAAAAAAAAATGAAGGACAAGGTAACAGACACATTTTCAGCAATTTTTAATGAAGCAATTGATTTAAACAAGATCAAAAATACGAATAAAGAGGAACAAATCGATTACGGTGCACTTTTTTTCAAGCCACCGAATTCAACAGGTGATTCGTCACAGTTTTATTCCGATAATTCACCATCAATTAGTCCTGAAATGATTAATCCAACAGTTGCTAATCTGTTCAATCAATTCACTAATTCTATAAATAGCAATAGTGTGAATAATTTAGGCAACACTATAACTACAGTAAATAGTCGAAATGTAAGCGATCTTTTGAAATCATCAATCAGCAATAACTTGTCAGATCAACAAATCAATCGAAAAATTTGCACATCGACTCCAATTAAGACACTTTGCACAAATGCTCATAATGCAGACAGCACTAAAGATGTTAATCTAATAGCAACTGCTCGAAATTTGACTTCATATCTCTCACCAGCCAACTGTTCAATGGCACCAGCCGACACTACTCATCATGCATTTAATCTATCAACAATTAGTAAACAAAATACAAGCACATTAACTGGTGATTCGAACAGTCTGTTTAACAATTCTCAAATAAATCGTAGGAAAAACAACAGTCGTTTATTAATAAACAGTTATTTAAGTAATGAATTATCGTCACCTGATTATTCATCTAGCAAGTATTTGCAAGAAAAAAAGAAGTTGTCCATTTTACACAATTCCTTTACTAATATTTATTTGGATCAAATTTATCGTCAAGCTAGATTACATCGTCAAGCCGCGCAATTTAATGTTGCCCAATGTACTTGGCGTGGTCATTTGCCAACAAGAACCTTACATAAAAATCCAGTCTATTCACCCAAAGTCTTTCTTGGCGGATTAGCTTGGGATGTCACAGAAGAGGTAATCATTTCAACTTGTTTTATTTTATAATATCATCAATAATGTTTATTTAAAAAAAAAACAGATTTTGATATCTCATTTCTATCGATTTGGTCGAATCGAAGTTATTTGGCCTAAAGAGATTAAAAGTTCAAATGGTAATTCACCGTCCAAATGTGGTTATGTGTACATTGTATTCGAAAATCAAGAAAGAGTAAAAGCACTGTTACAAGAGTGTACATACGATAATCGAAATGGTGGTAAATATTATTATACCATTCCTACCAAACGTATGCCAACAAAAGAAGTACAAGTTATACCATGGATAATATCAGATTCAGCGTATACTCGCAATCCATCACGGCGACTCGATCCAAAGAAAACAATATTTGCTGGTGCATTACATGGTTTGATTACGGCTGAAGCATTGGCAATTATCATGAACGATTTATTTGGTAACGTTGTTTGCGTCGAGATAGACACTGATAAAAAAAGTTATCCTAGTGGGTCAGGTAGAGTGATCTTTGGTACGACTCAGAGCTATATTCGTGCAATTGTAGCTGGTTTTGTTGAAGTAAAGAGTAATAAATTTAACAAAAAGGTAGTTTTCCTGTGTAACAAAAATATTTTCTCAATTTAACTAATATCAAAAATTAACCTTAATTTCGAAATATTGTTTCTTCCAATACACAGATTCAGTTAGATCCATATTTAGAACCATCAAATTGTTCGATTGATTTCTGTTCTCAACCTGGACCGGTATTTTGTCGGAGCCCTCGATGTTTTCGATACTTTTGTATTGACTGTTATTATTGGCTTCACTCAAATCCGAATTTTCAAAATCACTATCCAATGATGCGTATTAAACGTGATAAAAACTGAATGCACATGTATTTAAATTCGGCACCATTTTTGGCCTGATAAACGAAATCGTAATCAATTTGTTTTTTTTTTTCGATTAATTCTCTTGTAATTTATGTCAGAAAATCAAGAAAAATTTTAAGACTAATTTAACTTATATATTTGTTATTTATGATTTCGTTAGATTTTTTATGTTATATTTGGCAGTTAATACTGCTAACTTTAGAATAGTTTCTTTTTTTTGTTAAATAATGTAGATTTGAAGAGAATTTAGGTTATTTTGTTCTTGTTTAGATTAATCAATAATTCAAGCAGTCTTTTCATCCTTTACTCAAAACTCACTTTTTTTTTCTATAAACTTAGCGAATTTTTCTTTGCGGAAAACTTTGAAAGTCTTCAACTTATTCGTAATTTAATTATTATTCATTTTACTAAATCATCCAGTTTTTTTCTGGTATTTTGTGATCTCTTTAACTCCTTTTGATTATTTTTCATCCGCCGTTATTTCAAAATTTGTTAAGATTTTGATTTCTCTGAATTATTCGAAACTTTTAAATCGGATATGATCCGGAAAGCAAATATACTTTAAATTTTATTTCTCCTAAAATTTTGATGATGAACTAAATTTTTGTGAAACAAAAATAAAAGATTTTAAACTTCAAAACTTAAAAATTAACTTGTGATTAATTTTTTTATTTTTTTGTTCTTTTTACCTGACTTTAATAATTCTTTACAAGTTTGGAAATTGTTTTTTATCGAATCACAATTTTTCAATTGCCAACTTCATATTTGAAATTCGAAAAAACTAAAAATATTTTTAGAAATTTTTTTCATCGGTTTTGAAAGGGTAAGATTTGACTTTTATCACAAATAAAATTCATGTTCATTCTTTCAAATTTTAAAAAATTAATTTTATCAGAAAATAATTTATAACGTAAAGAATATCAGAGAAAAAAGTAAAAAGTGGTGAGAAAATGAATTTGAGCATATTTCAATCTCACTTTCGGGCCATCTTCTGGCCAAATTTCGAGATATTTTCGAAAACAAATTTTATGATGCAAAGGTTATGTTTCTTATTTTTTCTGGATTTAGAACTAATTGATTAATTAAGTCAAAAAAGACATTTAAAAAAAAAAGAAAATGAAAAATATTTTCAACGTTTTCAAACATTCAAGAATTCAATCAAAATACAATTTCGAACAACGTCGTAATTCTTTCAAATACTTCAAATTTGAATCACAAGAATTTAATGATGGTCTAGGAAAAGGCTTCGATCATTTCAGACAAGTACCAAGACAATCGCTTTTGGCACCAAAATATCGTCTCAGACCGTTTTCATATCGTTTTATGGGTAAGTTTAATCGATTAATTTCCTACTTATATTTTTTATTTTAGTCGATAACAAAATAAATACATAATTTTTTTTAATTTCTTATGATTTAACAGAAAATGACGCAGTTCAGTTTTTAAGGGAAGAAAATAATCTTCAAATTATTATGCTTGGCTTCACATTTGTGATTTTATTTTATACAATAGTCGAACATCGTTTGAAAAGTGAACGACTTATTTATGAGCATCTTCATCCTTTGGAAAATAAGACAGTTCGTGTTGGAGAAGTTTTCAATCTATTTAATGATTACATTTGTTGGGATGATGACGAATTTAATAATAAAAATTTGCCATATTAATACAAATTTTGCGTTAATTTTCGACAGAAAATTCAATTTTCAGCAAATGTATATATTTATGTTTATTCCAAATTATCAATGAATTGTCTAATAAATTTTTAAATATTCAATATGAAATAAAAAATTTATTAGCTCTTAAATCAAAACTTGGTATCGATTTCTCTGTTTTTTTAAAATTTAAATTTCTAATTTCCTACAATTGATATTTTATTTTTTTTACCATTCTCAAATAGTGCTAGACACTATTTTTGACTCTTGAATATTAGAAGAAAAAATTTATGGACTGAAAATGTTTAGGCGTTATAAATTATTTTTTGTAAAATCTAAAAACAAATATATTTGAAGTATTAAATTCGTTTTAATTTTATCAAACGAAGTTTATATTTTTTTAGTAATCAGCTAATTATCAACTAATTTATACATATAATCAGGCGAATATTAAAATGTAAATGAAAACCTAGTCAAATTGCCGGCAAATGCTAAATTCATAATTGAGAAATTACAAAAGATGTAAAACTAATTTAATTGAAGTTGTTGAAAGATGAATTCTACACGCGACTTTGAAAATTGAAAGAAGGTACAAAAATTTATTTGATTACTTTAGTGATAAGATTTAGTAACTACTGTTCAAAAGAGAAGATTTTATGTGAGGCTACTGACCATTTATCTGAACTGAGACGAAGTCAATACACAACTGCTTGGTCGACATCATCGCATGTGGTAAATCGTATTGAAATTAATTAACTGATTTTTTTTTCGTGAAATGACTAAATGTTATTTCAGTGGACTGCTTTGAGAAAATAAAAAGATGTTATTTGATTTTAAAGATATTTATTCCCATTTTTTTTTATTTAATATACTTCTGAAAAAAAAAAAAATTCAGGAATCTGAGAGCTGCTTGTTCCTAAATATGTTTTATACATATCACATATCAAAGTAAATAGAGATTATTTCAAGTGATATCTATCATGCCTATATGATTTAACTTAAAATATATTATTGTAAAAGTACAGTAAAAATGAGTTTTAGATAACGAAAACGCAAAATACATTGAGTGGTTTTGCAAATATATGTTGATAATTTGAAAAAAGTCTTTATTCAAATAAATATTTTATTGATTTTTAACTTGTCTACGATAGTATTGAAAATATAATTTACTTTGCCCAACATGATTCTCACCTTGAAGATTAATACAAAAAATTTTTTCGAATTTTATTGGGTTCTTGAATGCATTTACAAAAAAAATTTTTAGGAAGTAATTAACTAATATTTGTAATCTAATAAAGTCCCAAACTTATTAAATGAAAATTACTAGCCAATGGTTACGCTTTGTTCATTTAATGATAATAAAAATAAATCGAATAATAGATGAATGGAGATTGTGTGAAAAAGATTACCACATAACTAAAGATAAGTTTGAACAATAGTAGAATTTTTATGTGAAATTTTAAATTGTGTGTTCTTCAATCGTGTTTTCTCTATAGATAGTATTTTTGATGCTAAACACAAATAGGAACTCATATTATTACCACCCCCTAAAATATTTAAATTATTTAACGTTTACTGTCACTTTTTTTCATTTATTCTTTTCATACAAGAAGAAAGAAGCTAAATTTACTTAAATTTTTTTATATATATAACATTATATCTTATATAATCAAAATAATTATCGTTAAGTTTGTGAGCTATTTCCGGCTGCATACATAGACACATATAAATTCATCCGCAAAAAAATTCTGTTTTTTCAATTTATCTACATGAGCTAATTTTTTAATAGTTGAAATTGTATCTTATGTGTTGAAGATTTTTTGAAGAAATAAGCATTGCACAACGAAAAAAAAATTTAGAACTTTCAATTTCAACCCAATCGAATTAGATACGTAACGAAATTTAATAAATAAAGAAATGGTCTTAAAAATTATCTTAAGATATGTTTGAGTGAATTCGGAAAAAGAAATATTTTTATGGCATCAAAAAAATATTATTAAAATCATGTACAAATTTTTACTTCATAATAGAAACTCTTTTTAATTATAAAAAGAACAAAAAGAGAAAGTTATTTGTTTTTATTCAGCTTTGTTTTAGTTTAACTATTTGATCCTAGCAATAAAGGTATTAAATAGTAATATTCCCGCCAAAATTTTCTTTGCCTTATCACGCTTTCAGACTTTTTGAATGTTCAGTTGTCAACTTAAAAGAATTTTATAATCTAAAGTTTAATAAACTCTCTTATATATTATGAACTTTTCTTAGAGATTTTACTTTATGATGCGTCCGTTTGCTAAATTTAGAGGTCATTTGATTTACCTATATTTAACATTATGTTCAATTGATTTTCTACGCATTTAGCTCATCTAAATTATCTCTAATTCTAATACAAACTGAAACAAATAGCTTAGATTGCACATTTATATACTTGATCTAAAGTTGCTAAACGTATCGAACTTAATGCACATTTTATGTGCCAAATTACGAAAAACACAAACAATATGTGGACCATAAAATTCTGTGCTGATGATAGCTAAAGTTTTTGGCATGAAAATTTCTTCATCCCGAAGCATTTATTTAACAAACAATGCCAAGTTATCCTCAAAACTTAATTGTTTCAACAAATATTTACCTCTCTTTTAGAACTGAATTTTTCACGACTCGACAATCTTCTTTTATCCTAATAAAGTTTATAATTTAGAATTCGTTAATATAAAGTATAAAAACAAAAGTATTGGTTTCTAAAATTTCAATCTTTTATCAAAAAAGAATCAAACAACACAAATAGATTATGATTTATAAAAGAAAAATTAAAATTTTTTCTATATCCTTTATTTGATTCCACTAAGATTGTTAATGCAAAAATTTTTTATGCGATTTGAACTGTACATTGAAAATAAAAGAATATTACTCGGATTAGATTTTTAGGAGAATGCAAACTATTTCTTGCAATCTAATAATCTAGTTTAAAGGTTTAAGTTATAAAATTATTCGACTTGAGAAATCATTCATTCTAATGCAATCTTTTAAAAAATTTCATCATCCTGAATTAATGATGAGTTCGCTTCATATTTCGATTTAAGTGTATTTAGCACACAGCAGGATCCATCGTAACGATTTATTCGTTGAAAGGCTCCTAGATAATAAGTTCTGAAATTTATCGCATTATTTTACTATTAGCTATTCGTTCTTTACGAAAATCAATTTAATTTTCAGAATAAGAACATCTAAGTTCTAATTATTCACAGATTCACTAATATTAATTTTTAAGATGATATGACTAAATTACATATTGTTTAGAATTTATTCTAAATAATTAACTAAAATGCAAGACTTTCGCTAAAATTTAGGGTTATGACCTTACTACGTAATCAATATTCTTGTTTCCTTATACTGAAAAGGCCTAGGACCACCTACTTACTTTTCAAATTATTTTTTACCTCGTTGATCACGAAGTCTAATAGTGATTTAAAAATATTATTCCCGCTGGTGTAAACACCTTTAGTGAAAAACTATGCACACTATTCGTTGAGTAGATTAAGAAATATGGATAACAAATACTATTATTGCAAGAAATAATATAGCTGAAAAACGGTTAAAGTAAAATAATTTGAAACGTGCCCTGTTTTCAGATTCATTTTAGAGTAACAAAATTTATAAGCTAGAAAATATTTCTATAGTTTTTTTATTACATTAAAACAAATTATTAAATTTTGTATTTTATGATTCTAAATTTAAGCCTATATTTTCTTAGACCGGATATTATTGTTACATTTAAAAGTAAGTTTTCGAATTTTTTTTTTCTTCCATCTTTCTTACATTCGTTTTATAGTTTTTTTTTCGACTTTCAATTTTCTCATTATTTTTTTTTGAAACAAATAAAATTTGCCAAAATTCACTTCAAAATTTCACATTTAGTTTAAATTTAATTTTTAAAAAAAATTCTTTTCAATTTTTACCTCAATAAAAATAAAATTTTTTAAACGTCGATTTCATCGAATGGTAATTGACAAGATTGAAAACGAATTCGAAAAAAAAAATTCTTTTGTAATGATAGTCACAAATCTTTTTCAGCAGTGAATATAGAATTGTAAGACAAATCACATGCAAATTACCCATCAAAAAAAAATTATTGATGCGTTTACTATTTTTTTTTCTAGATTTCAGGTTTCGTTTTTCTTCTCTTTTGTATTCAGTTGAATTTTCTTTAAAACATGTATGAAATTTTTATTTTTCTTTTTTATTGATACCTAAAAATTTAAAAGATTTCAATTCTATATGAATTTCACACTATATACAATTTCTAGATGAAAAATTAAAAATTAAGGATTTAAAATTCGCAGAATTTTCATTTTTCAAAAATATTATTTTTTGTGAGTAAATAATTGTTTCGAATTTAAAGAGTTAGCGAAATAATAAAAAATAATAAATTGAAGATTTTTTAATAATAATTAAAAAATTAAAAAAATTTTTTGTTACATTCTCTGGATTGAGTTTGGTAAATCAATGGATGTTTGCCAAAATTTATCATTAGGCAAATTTTTTTTCGACAAAATTTTTTAGATTCAGAGGAAAGAAAAATCTGAATTCGATGTAATCACAGAAATCAAAAGTGTTTGATTTGTTATTTATGAATAGAAAGAAAGGATTTCTATTTTTGTTGATCCAGTATTTGCTTAGAGAAAATAGATTGCTTTTTGGCTATTCAATAATAAGTAGTTATAAAAGCGATTCATTTTGAACATTTTCTGGCTTGAACAGAATGAGACATTTTCAAAGAACGCAAGAAACAGTCTTTCTTTAGCATTTGCGAAGGTGTATTCAAAAAATTTTAACCAAAGATTTAATATTTGTTTGCACAACTTTAATTGAATTTCATATAATTTTCGGACAATATCCAAAAAAAATGTTCAAGTCTGAATAAAATTATTGCCTTAATTTTTCATATATAGTTGAAGGCCTAGATTTTAGATTAAAAAGAGGTATTTCATTCTTGCAAATTTTTGTGTTCAATAAAATGTAATCAATATATAAATTCCATTATGCACTTTCAGGCCGTTGGCATTTATTGCAATGTTGACCTTTGTGAAAAGGTGTTGAAATGTATTTAGTTTTTTTTTCGCCATGTTAAGGATCTTATGTTTACATTGTCATGGATATTTGGACACATAAATTTAGAGCATTTCCGAGTTTAACACTTTACTTAAAATCTAGATACAGCTTTAAATTTTTTATGGATGTTTTATAAAAATTACTCTCAACCCTTTCTTAAATAATATTTCAATTTAATTTTACTTCATTCTCTGTTTTTCATTATATATATTTAATATCAATGCTAAGGTAGTGAAAGAAGTTAAATTTTGAAAAAAAATTTTTGGAGACATTTTTTCAAGGATTAATTTTTCTGTTTTACTAACTACTGAAAGTTAATTGCCACTAGAAGTATAAATTAAAATTAAAAAGGAATTAATTCTTCTTATTGTAAGCAAACTATATTTCATTATCCTTGCAGAAAGAAATTTTCTGTAAAATTTTTAAAAGGTGAGAAACTAATTTTCCGTATAATTATGGGGAGTGACACTTATATGCATTAAATAATGTTTTTTCATTTTAATACTTTTCAACACATTTTTAAAACATGATTATGCTCTTGTTAACAGTTAAGAGACTTTTTTACTTGGCATATAGTGCTCTAATTTTATGTATTTTTTCATTGTAATGCATATTAAATTGTAAATAATACATTATTTAATTATATATTATATTTTCAATCTATATAATAAATATTTAATAATAAATTTTTTCCAATAAATACATAACGCACTTTTCATTGCTAATAAAATAATAGAATTTATACTCATTATTCTTTGAAACTATTCCAAGCGAATGATAGAATTTATTCATAATTTGTGAAAATTTTTATTGAATTTTTGGTCAAACTAAGTTTTTCCTTTTTTTTTTTCATATATAGATATAGGCTTTAATTAATAAAATTTTATTTGGATTTTGAAATTTACCGAGAAGTGTGATTTTCACGAAATATTACTAAAACTGTATTCATTGAAATATGATTTTTATATTTGAAATAAACTAAAAATTCGTATTTTAGATTTTAATTGAATACTAATCAATTAAAACAAAAGAACAAGTTTTCTATTATATTCTATTTAAAAATAAAATATTTTTGTTTGGTGTAAATTTCTTTTCAAATTTGTTGTTTTTTCGATTATTAAATTCGTTCAATTGTTTTCGAATACTCATGTGAAATTAGAATTTATTTATACAAAAAAAAATTTTTTTAAACGAAATTTTTGCTAGGTATGTCATCAACTAAAAATTAGTCAGATACCTTGCCTACAAAAATTTTCGCCGATAGGCATAATTATTATCTAATTTTATAGTATAAGATTCTCAGCTTTTCGAAATTTGTATTATTGACTAAGATTTAAATACAAAATTCACACAATGTCGCCAAAGCAGTCAAAGTTAACTTCAAAATGTGTCTTCTAAACAATAAGTGGTCAAAATTCTCCTTAAACTAACACCTGCAAATGACCTTTTTTGTCAATTCTAGATATCCGCCACTTTTTGTTTGCTTCTCTCTTTTATCTAAGCAGGTGAGCTTAGCAGATATTGTCTATTACTTTTTTAGCACCATTGTCACCTCAATATTGTAATATATACTGTACAAATAGACTTTTGATGTTTATCAAACAATTTAAAGCACTTATGAGCCTATTTAGCGAAAAAGGTCTGTTTTATTGATCGGAGAAGCAAGAACATAAAAAATAAATCGTAATATTGCCACAATTTTAATGTTTGCTCTTCAAATTTGCCCATTATAGAACGGACTTTTCATTGAAAGGTAATTTTAGTGCAAATGAAAAATTTTTCTCTTCTACGAACTTTACTTATTTTATTGAAAGCGTGTTTGTATTGAGAATGTTTTAAGTTTTTGACTTTTTGACCTTCTCTTATTTGTAAATTGTGCTTGAGAATATATGTAACAAGAATTATGTTGAGATCTTGCTTGACAAATGCTTTAAAATTTTGAGAATCTTGAAATTCAATCTTACCTTTTTGGACAATATTGGACTCTGAAACTGTATTGGTCTGATAATTTGCAAAATTGTACTCTTAAAATACTCTTTATTCTGTTGAAGTTTGTTTGATTGCCAGATTTGCCATAAAATTGTAGCCTCTTAAAACTATTTACAAACGATATAGTCATATGAATCTTCAAATTTACATTTTAAACATTTTTTTTTTTTATTGTTGCTAAACAATCAACTATTCACAATAAGACCGTCAGGCAAATTTCAAGTCATCTAAATAAAAAAAAATTCAGTTTAGATAGATTGTATCAAAAAATGCGATATTTCTAATCAATTGTCTAATTCATAGGCACCTTCGACGAATTTTGTTTGAAAAAATGAAATTAGATCAATTTGTAGTAAATTTATCTATTATAGAATTTTTAAAATTTGTATTGATGATTAAAGTGTGACCTTTTTTTTTTTTTTTGAAATTTTTAGAGTTAAAGGTTCTTGCATTTTAAGAAAGGCCAATTATCAAATCATTTAAGAAAATGCTAAATTTTCAATTTCAACTTTTTGTGAAAAAAACTCGATGTGTGGCCTATAAAAAAAGGAGTTTTGGACAGTTAAACATTATCCAACGGAAAACTTACAGGTAGTGTTGATGTAGATACAGTTAAAAAAAAAATAAATTGGCTCGTACACTTTTGATCGATAACACTATATTGTTGCGAAAACCTTGAGCAGACTTCTATTTAAAAAAAAATTTTAACAGTATAGCAGAAAGAATTCCCTGAATGAATGATTTGCGAAACATGTTAAACATATAGAAAAAATTCAGGCATATACTTTTTACAGTTATGATTTACTCAATCAATTGATTTGAATATTGTGTGGCTTCATTCTTTATAAGTTAAATTATATTCTAACAACAGAATAAGGCTAATCAACGTTACTCATAGATCTACATTAGACATGCTAATTTGTATTCATTGAAAATTAGTCATTATAAGTATAATATACTTAGCATATACGATCGATAGAATCTATTAAGTATTAATATAAATATAGATAAAGAGAGTATTAGAAAATTTTATCAAATATATTATTTTGACACGAGTGACGCTATTTTTAGAAAAAAATCAAAGACATTTAGCTAAGCAAGTCACGTTTTTTAGCAAATTTTAACTAAACGGTGGTCAATCAACAAAAATCACATTTTTTTTTTAATTCTGCTTTCTACATAATGTAAATTGAATAGCAGATGACATATTGAAAAAAAAACGGAATTGGTTAACTACTTATTTATTCTAACTAAAAATTTTTTGTGAGCAGGAATTTATTTTAATCTCTAATGTCCTCAAATAGTTGAATTTTCAAGTAATTTTCAAGTAAATTAAGATTTTTTGTTTTATCTAGAGGAAACGATTAAGACGGAAATTGATTATTAGTGTGAAAGTTGCACGCATAAATAAGCAATGCGCACTCAATATCAGAAAATTCACAGTAAATATTGTTTATTATTTTCAAAATTTGTACAAAAATATTTAGAAACTAGGATAAAGTCTTTAAGTTCTTTTCAAATCCTTACATATACCATATAGACACGATGTATAAATTTGGTTGATTGTCAAATGAAGATATCATTACTAGGAAACTATTAAACAGATTAAAAACCACAATAGACTTTGATTTTGAAATCTAAGCCGAACAAAAGTGTGAGTCGTTCGTCGATTTCCTCCCACCCTTTTTTTAATAAAATTGATGCCGAAATTGTGATTAATCTTTTGTTTTCTCCTTTGGCGTAAAGTACATATACTCAAACAATGGTAACTACGATTTTTTTTTTTTTGCTTCTCCTATCATTGAAATTCGAGTAAAATTGTTATAAAGTTTATTTTCTTCTTGCGAATATGAGTTCTCCTATATTTGCACAAATTTAAAAAAGCAAGTAAGCACTTTTTAACGAAGTAAAGAGAGTGCGTAAATTGATGAATGCTTTGCAATCTTAGGCCAAAGATCTCTGGTACAAATTCTTTAAATATTAGTTAATGTGGTTTTGAAAGCACACTTTTGATAAGCTATCATAGGGTATTTTGAAAAACATTTTTTAAATTTTGACGATGTTTTTTCTCATGTATGAAAGAGCATCTGATGTTATAAATATTTGAATAAATTAAGGTAAGACTTTAAAAACATATTCAAAATGTTTTAAAATAGTCTTAATGATAGCATGAAAATCATTTCCGCTTTTCTAACAAACTTCTATCACGAAATTTCCGGCTTTTTTGTCGCTAAAAAGACAACTCACGTTTTCATATGAAAAGAAACACTCTTTGACCTCTTCTTTCATCATTTTTCAATATGAATTTTATAATGGTACGCTATAGAAATTACAATAATTACAAGTCAGTTACAATGAAATCTAGGATGTTCGCTCTTTTGTAAACATCATAAAAAAGAATTTTTTTTCCAATTTAAGCCTTACATCTATATGTGTTTCTAGTTACTGAGAGTAGTTGATGCTAATGAACGTTATTGAATATCTATTTATTATAAAAAAAATATTGCGAAACTGAGATCTAACAGATTCAAAAATTGTCTGATTAAGTCTCTAAAATTCTTTAATTGCAACCGAATCACAAATAATTTATAGGTTAATTTGAATTTTTTGTGATTTCAAATTATTTTAAGTAAACAAAAAAATATAGAAAAAAAAGTAAGAAAATATTAAAATTGTAAAAAATTAAATTCGGATTTTTTTTGTTATTAAATTTTTGCTCCCATTAATATTACAATTGAATGAATTGACTTTGCAATTGGCATCGTTTCAGGCTATTTGTTTATATATGCCTAAATGAAGTCATTAAGTAGGCGTAATTTTTTGGTTTTTTTTTTCATCACAATTATTTTACGTTGATTGTTGGACACAGTTTCAAAAATACTAAAATTTTCATATTCATATTCTCTCTATAGTTTGTTTTTAAATTAAAGAAGAGTATAAACCAACTACTGTATATTAACACTGTAATCTAGTTATGAAACCACACATTGATCTCATTGCTAGTTTTTTTTTTATTTATCAAATTAATAAACCCATCTATGAGAAAACTATTAAACGTTCTAAAGGCAGTCAGCGAACTAATTGTGCGTTATTTATCGACGAGTACACTTTAAACTAGAAATTTAATATACTTAACTGACTTTGTGAAACATTAAAAGTCTTTGCATAAAAAGGTACTTTTTCACAATAGCTACACTAAAATGATATTATGAATTAGTTTATGAAATTCATACAGAAATGTATAATATGTTGCAAAAAATACACATTCATATTCAAACATGGTGAGTGCCTATTAAAATTTTAGGCAAAGTAATGATTTTTTCAGTAGAAATTTTCTTTTTTGAAGTGATTTTAAAGCATTCATTAAATAACAATATTGCATGTACTAATTTATGAGAAAAATTAAAATAACTACAGAGTTGAACTGTAGTTCACTAAACGATCAAATATTTTATTATAATACTAAATATGAAAAATCGGCAAATAAATACTCAAATTTTCTTCAATAACTATGACTGATAATTATCATTCTGGTTTGTCTAAATGAATTTAATAAATTTATTTTATTAAAAATATGATGTATAATAATCATCTAATTACATAATATGATATAAACAAACTATTTCAAAAAAAATTGATCAGCTAAAATCAAATGAACCATTGTTACGCAAATTGAAAAAATTTTTTTTTCAAAATTACTATTTCCAAAATTTACTGCCTGTGTACATTGTTATATTTCAAACAAACGATGTTTGATAAATGATGCTAGTTTAAATAGTGGTTTTCCAAATCACGACAAGAATATTTTTATGAGTAATCTTCGAGTGATTGCTTATTAAATATCGATTTTTTAATATTTTGTTTAGAATTTAGTAAAAATCAAGCCTGCATTTACAAGACAGATTAACAACATTTATAAAAATTATTAAAAATATGTTTTTTTTAAAAAGTACAAATTTTATTTTAAATTTTTTAAAAATATCTATAAATTATAAAATCAAAGTTGATATTTCTTTATTTTAATGATGAACATTTTGAATTTTGTTAAATACACATTGCAATAAGAAAT
>BLXL01003894.1:0-31079 GCA_023170135.1 Acarapis woodi | reverse complement strand
TTTTTTTATTGCAATAATTAAAGACCACGTCTTCTCGCTACTCATTTGCCTTTTTCTCATGTTCCCAAACAACTGCAACAATTAAAATGTAAAATAATCTATGTAGCACGAAATCCAAAAGATCAAGCTGTCAGTTATCGAGAATTTCATCAAACCGCCAAATATCTTGGTGGAAAAAGATGGAATTGGAGTGATTTTCTGGAACTTTATGAACAAGGATCACTTGTTTATGGAGGATGGTTTGATCATGTGCTACCATGGTATGATCAATCCCTCAGAAATCCGGATAAAGTTATGTTTTTGACTTATGAACAACTGAATCATAATTTAGCTAATTCTGTAAAGAATATTGCCTCTTTTTTAGAAAAACCACTTAGTAAAAAAACACTTGACAAAATTGTGCATAGATCATCGTTTGATCAAATGAAAAACAATAATAATGTAAATCGTGTAAATATACCACTCAGTTCATTTATTGATCAGAGTATTGTAAAATTTATGCGCAAAGGTGTAATTGGTGATTGGCAAAACTTTTTTAACGAGGAACAAAGTAATCGTTTCAACAAATTGTTTAAAGAAAAGGCTGAAGCGAAAGGTCTTAAAATGGCATTTACAAGAGCGGAAGCACAAAAGATGTATGGCTAAATTAAAAATTATTATATTATTTATGGCTGAATAAATAAATTTTTTTTTATTTTAAATTTTTTATGTGTATCTTCACTGTTACAATTAAAAGGAAATTCATTTTACTAATTTAATAATTAAACAATGAATAAACCCAATAATTGATTATAAGAAAAAAAACATGTTAATAATAAATTTTGAAAATCCCCAATTATTCATTATTATCGGTTAGTATTTTTGAATTATAACATCATAATTTTTCGAACCTTGAAAAGCGTCAGACAAAGATTTTGAATGCTTCGAAAATCACCTCTAGAATTTATTATGATTTTTATTTAAATTTTTTATATCTATAATAGAAAATTAAGATTATGTGACAAAGGAATTCTAAGAAGTGTTAAAATCTAGACAAAAACCAAAATCATGTTTATTAACCATTACTTAGCTAACAATAGATAATAAAATAAAGAAAATAAAAAATGATATCTTTTAAGCGCACAAATTTATTTATCGTTTTTTTCATAAATTTCTTATTTCCGCTTTCTATCTATATACTTTCGCAACGTTTGACAGTATGCCTCGTTTAACTTCCATAACTTTTTTGTTATAATTATATGTATGTGTTTATTCTACACGTAACAAATATAATTTTTCAACACATCCTTTCTTAATCAAGTACTGAATATTTTGGCTTTCTAACTTGGCATATAAAAAACAATTCGATACTTCTTAAAAACAACACTTGTTGACTCGTAATTTCACAGTTAGGTTTAATCAGAAAATTTGTTTTTGCGAATTTTTTTCACTTACTAAATTTATTTTTTATTTATATTGTTTTTAAATTTAAAATGTTATTCAGAATCTATTTACTGATTTTTCTGGTTGGAACAGTATTGGCACAAAATGTGCTAAATGACGAAGACCAATTCGAAACATCTGCAAGTGAACAAGATTTAGCAGTTGCTGAATCTGCTGTGGCTGGTAAAGGTGCTGCTGCAGGTACTTTCACATCTAGATTGACTTTTTAAATTAACTTCAACAATTGATTATTCTTTTGTTTTTTTCATTAACAAAAAGGTGCTGCATTTAAGGCGGGAAAAAAGGTAAATTTTTCGAAAAATTTTTATGTGTTCGAAAACTCGAAATTTTATTTTTGTTTTTTATTTCGAATAGGCTGGTATAGTTGCCGGTGGAAAAAAAGGAGCTAAAGCTGCAGCCGGAGGAAAAGTGAGTTAAAATTAGATCACAGTGTAACATTAGTTAAAATGTTTTTCATTTTTATTAGGCTGGTGCGGCAAAGGTAAGTTTAGGAAATGCCTTTTAAAAGGTCATTAAAAACATTCAAATATTTTTTTTATATCATCTACATTTAGGCTGCAGGATTCAAAGTATGTTTTATGCTCAAAATTTTATATCATTTTAAACTATAATAATTTCTATCTTTTTTAGGCCGGAGGTAAGAGAAGAAAGTCAAAATCGCAAGGAAATTAACATATTTAACTTTTTTAAAAATTATTTATCATTTTTATTTTTTAATTAAGGAGCTGCTGGTGAGTTTTTGTATCAATCAGATAAATTTAGATTCTTTTATCAATACATAATTTTCGAACAGGTGGTGCAGCATTTAAGAAAGGTGGAAAAAAAGCTGGATTCAAAGTAAGTTGCCTTGTACCATCAAGAAAATCATAACGTATTTGATTAACCATATAAGTGGACTATTTTAGGCCGGCGGAGCTGTAGGAAAGAAATTCGGTAAAAAAGCTGGATTCGCGAAAGCATTTGCCGCTGGCGGAGCGAAATCATTTGGCAAAGTAGCTACATTTGGTAAGGCCGCTGGATTCAAATTCGGAAAAGCTGGCGGATTTGCTGCTGCCGGAGGTGCCGCAGGTATGTTTTTTTGTTATTATTATATTAGAATTTGCACAAAAAATAGTTCTATAATTCATCAAATCAACAAATAATTAAAATAACAGGTGCTAAAGGAGGAAAAGCAGGATTTGCTGCAGCTGGTGGTGCAGCGGGTGTTAAAAAAGGTGCTAAAGGTAAGTTTTAATAGATAATTGAATGTCAAAATTCTAATATTTGATTTTCATCGATTAATCAGCTGGCAAAGCAGGATTCGCTGGTGGTAAAGTAAGTTCAAGATGAATTCAATTAGTCAAAATAATTTACGTAAATGATCTTAAATCTTTTTTAATCATTTAGGCGGGTGCTGCTGGTTTTAAGGCTGGTGCTGCAGGTGCTGCTGCAGGTAAGTTTTTCATTATTTAAACTTATATGAAAATAGTTCAGGAAAAAATAATTTATTATCTACTAATTTGATAATTTTTTTTTTAAATAATAAAATAAGGCAAAAAAGCAGCCGGTGTGGCTTTCAAAGCAGGTAAGTTTTCCATTCCAAAAAATATTGTTTAAGAAAATTTTAGAATGCGTATTTAAATTTTGCTGTTTTCTTATGCATTTAATCAGGAAAAGCAGGCAAAACTGGAGGAGGAAAAGGTTTAGTTGGTTAAACATGAATTTTGTAATTAGTAATTAAATTTTATCGTAACTGATAATGCTGAATATGTATTTTTTAATGATAATCAAAATGTTCTCTATCTAAAAAATTGTTCAATGAATAGAAAGTTGCAAAAAAAAAGAAAATTTGGAAAATTTACTCACTTAAAATTCAAATAAGTATTTTAATTTATCAAAACTTCAATGTCAAGAATGCCAAGGCTAGGTATCTAATTTGTTCCTTTAAAAAATTTTTTCATTACGACCAAATCAAATCATTTCAACCGCTAAATTTTTGTTTCTGCGTTAAAATGATAAAAAAAAAAATTTTTTTTTTCATTTTTTTTCACAAAAAAAGTATTTTTCAAAAAAAAAAAAATTATTCTCTTGACTTCTTTCCAAATTATATAATTACATATCAAAACAAACTTTAGATGTACTCTAACGAGTTAATTAAATCTATTTTGTATAAATTTTATCATCAATAATAAAATAAATTCAAACTAAATTTTTCTTTTTATAGCTTAATTGGGTGATATTAGTAACTAAAAATAATTTATAATTGCAAAAATTTACAATTTAAATACTTAAACTTTTTTATTAAATTTTTTTAAATATTCTTCGATTGGCTTTAAGTTGAATTTGTTTGTTCGCACAAAATTCGATAGAATTTTCATGAAGTGAATCATAAAATTTGATTCCATTTTCATCACTGCCCATAAGTTTAATTATCTCATCTTTTGACATTTCGACTAATTTTTTCAGATTTTTTACTCCGTTCATTATTTTGTGTACATTACTGAAATTAACACCAGGTAGATTTAGAAGAAAATCTTTAAGTTGTAAATCAAAACGATCTTCATGAAACTCTGGATCTAATTCATTTTCAGTTATTGTTTGTGCTCGCTTAATTGTCGGTTCTTCTTTACCTTTTTTAAGTTCTTCAAATACTTCAGCACTAAATTCAGGTGTAGGTGACCAAATATATTTAAGACGTGGAAAATGAATGCTAAGCAGAATTAATTTCGACATTATATTATATTCACTTAAAATTGAATTTTCATTGCGATCTGTGTTCCAGTACTTGCCTGTAAAATTTTTTTTTGCAGCAATTAATAACTGTTTTATTGGCATTTTTTATTTTAGTTGTCTTACCCTTCATACTAAATGATCTTTTTTGATCAAATTCAATCAATAAAAAAGCTTTTTTATAATGTCTAATCATCATCTTACACTGCGAATAGAGACGGCCAGATTGTAAACTTTGCGAAAGGTCACTTAATGATTTACGTTCAACACAAATTTCAGGTGTTAAGATATAGTCTCCAATACTTATCGTTGCAGGCACAACATTAATTCCTCGTTTATGAATAATCGAAGGCAAAACACTTCGAAATTCTCGCATATCTACTATTATTTTCTGTCTTATCACTTGATTTCGATTCAAGCGATGACAACCGGCACACAATTTAGGAGCTTCTTGTTTTTCTTTTTCATCATCATCTTGTGAACTTGTTTCATAATCTTCTTCCTCTTTTTGTTGTAAACAATCATCACAAAAATACAGATCTTGATTTGCTTTTAAACGTTCGAGATTTCTCGACTGATCGCGCATAGAATTTTTGAAAATATTATCATGTTCTAATTCGCCTCTTATCAAATCTAAATTCAGACCATTTTTTCCATCTCTTTCAACTGGTATCACCATTGAACATTTTTCTTTAATCAAACGTTCAAAACTTTCTTTTTCTAACCGCAAATTGCTAAAATACTTTTGTTCTTCCGCTGAACCATTATAGATTAAAAGATAAATTCGACATTTCTTAGGTGAACAATAAGCGGCCTGATAAACTTCTAGCATTCGTATACAAGCAATATTGTAATCATAAAATATTGTATACCATGGCTTATAATAATAAAGCTTATTTTCGAAATTGAGAGATCCTTCATTGAAACAATGAAACACGATATTTAATAGTACATTTTTGTTTTTTTCTTTATTTCCGACATTGACTGTTTGCGTCATTATCGATAGATTCAGACCGTGAATTAAATTTTCTGGCTCATTATTATCATTTAATAATGTCTCATTGTCGTTATTTTGTGAATTTGATTCATCCACTTTGATTTCATCGAAGAGTTCATTAAATGTTAAACACTTTCGATGAACCATCTCTTTAAGAACATTTTTCGATCCACGATCTATAATTTGTTGCAATTTATCAATTGTACGATCATTCTCAACTAGTACAAAAACTGTCACCATCTCTTGATCAACTATCATCTCATTTTTGATTTCTTGTATCACTTCATAAAATGTGTCCCATTTTTGATTTTTTTCGATTGTAGATAATTCAGAATTTTTCGGCTTTATATTCTTTGATATATCAGTGGAATTTTCAATCATATTAGATGATTTTACTTCTTCAAAAACGATTTCATCTTTCTTGTCGTTTTGCCTTTCGATTTCTTTACTATTTTGATCGTCAGCTGCCTCAAGATTAAGACGTTTTTTAGCAGAAACAAAAAAAATTTCTGTTGGTTCCCAAAAGATCCAATCTGATACATTCGCATTCAATCTAATACCATTACGAATTGATCTTACAATTTGATAGAATGTTACACAATCATCACTTGTTAACGAGAAAAGCAAACTTTTAAGTAATTTGATATCATCTAAGTTACGTTTAGTTTTTTGATTAAGTTGATTCCAGATTGGATAAAAATGACGTGCATAATACTGATTTAAATTCCAACAGATTACATTTTCAGTTGTGAGATTATCAAAATCACAAAGAATTGATAGATTTGATCGAGCGATTTCTTTAAGGCACATTGAGATCAATTGCATAATACTAAATTGTATTCTCTTCATTAATTCGGTAAGTGGCAAGCGCAATTCAATTACATCGGGCGAAGAACGCTTTTGAAATGACTCGGTTACGCCGACATGAAATCTAGGCCAAAGTGAGAGACGCTTTATAAACATATAGCGCATTGAGCGATCTAGTTTATTCATTTCATTACAAAATAGACTCGCTTTTTCACTAAATCCTTTAATAAAACCGGTGCGATTTTTGGTTCGAAATAATCTACAAATGAATGCTTCAAGACAATTTTCAGTTACCCTATGTGCATTCATAACTATAAGACCATTGATTTGTTGAATAGGTATGCGATTCGCAAGTAAATCAACAACAAGAATTCTACCAGTAATGAAAAGAACATTTGGTTTGGCGTATATTTTGCGCCGTTCACTCATCGATGCATTCGAATCAATTATTTTGATTGAACTCAATTGTTCATTACTCAATGTTGAATATGAATTTTTAAACTTATTGATTAACAATTGATCTTCTGGTGAATCTAAACCAGTTATTACCACAAAATTTTGATCTTGAAACGATATGAAAAAAATTTAACTTCAATTTCATTGCTCAATTTGATAAAATTATTCACTTACTTTCAATATAGTGTTTGAACATTTCAACCAAAATTCTATTCAAAGATAAGCCATTCGAGAAAATCATGAGCGGATCTTCATTTATAGCCTCTTTAAGCATATCAGCCTCGTACTCTAATAAAGACATATCATACATTTAATTTCTCCTTTTTTAACTTCAAAATTTAAAATATGAATCAGATTACAATTAATAATGATTATCATAAACAAATTTTAATGAAAACCGCTCAGATTTTTTCAATTTCAAAATATTGGGACTACGCATGCGATTTCTTTAATTTTTTAATGACTAAAAAATGTTATGCATTATAATAACATTACACTATTAATTAAATAAAATTATGATTTATTTGATTGTACAAAAATTTACAAAATCACATAAAAATTATGTTTATTTATTTATTTGAAAAATCTCTTTTGAGATCACCTTTTATATTTACTAAATCTGCTCTTCGATCGACTTCTTTCATATCTTTCTTTTGATTTGCTTCTTCTAGATCGACTTCTTGATACATTATTTTTATACCGTTCGCTTGATTTGTTTCTTACTTTTGACCTACTGCGATTTCTCCTTGTGATTGATTCATTGCTATGTCGTTTCGATTTATCTCTTATTGAATGATCTTTCGATTTACTATTTTTTATTGGACTTTGTTTTCTATACTTTGACTTACTTCCGTGACGTTCTCGCGAATTTCTAGATCTACTACGTCGTTTAGAGATACTTGATTTACGACTTTTTGATCGGGCCCTATGTTCTTTTGATCTGCTTCTCCATTCTTTCGATCGACTCCTATGTTTTGAGTTATTTGATCTTTTCTCTTTAGATCGATATCTATTTGATTTATCTTCAGATTTACTATCATGATTTTTATTTTCATTTGATTTATCTGTTTAAATAATGAAATTAGTTTTATGTTACTATGAAATTAGAGTACACAACAACCTTTTGATATCCTTGTTTCTTCATTATTTGAGTCTTCTGAATCACTGTAATATTGTGAAACTATTCCACCTAAATTAAAAAAATTTAAATCTAAGATTAATCGCAGATTAAAAAACAAGCAGATGCTTATTCAGAGCAGAAGAATTCATCTGGAATTTGTCAGCATCTGAATAATAATAATAATCCCTTTTTATGATTAATCAAAGATAGGCCATTGAAAAACTATTTAAAGTGCTTAATTCAAGGTGAATATGTCAATATATATATAATATTTATCAAATTAAATTTAATTTTAGACATTCATATCATATATATTAAAATAAAAAAATTTTTTTCTTTGTAAATAAATTCAAACATACCCAAGCCACTGCTGCTTATTGGCTGTGGTTTAGCCAATTGCTTACTTAAGGCTGCAACTTTACAAAAAAAAGTATCAAATTTAAATTTGAGTTTAATCATACAGTTGGACTCTCAACTTTTTGAAAGTAATTCATTATATTTAAGATCGTATAGTTACATGAAGTTTAAAAAATGGAGAGAATTAATTTATATGGTACTTACTTTTTTGAATTTTAGCTTCTTGTAAACACTTACTTGCTGCCTGTCTAACTAGACTATCTGTTACTTCGATTAGTATATTCGTAAGAATTTTCTTTGTTCTAATCATCTGTTTGAATCGAAAAATAATTGAGATGTAATTAATTTGATATAAATTTATATTGATTATATAAGAAATTTAAAAATTACCAATTCTCTCTCTCTGGCTTCATCGTCTTCATAAAAATGATAAAAATTATCTTTTCCTTTATTTGCCAAGAACATGTCAGCGAACGTTTTTTGATTTAGGCTCCCGATTCCACCAGTGAACAATTTTTTCTTCTCTTCTACTTTTATATTTCTCATTTTCAATTCTTCATCTTTCTCATCTTCATCATCCAATTCTTTTCTAATTTGTTCTTCTTTTGCTTTGGCAAGTAAACTTTCTTCTTTTTCAATTTTCTTTTGTTTTTCACGCTCCATTCTCTCGAGTCCAATGATAATCCACTCGGGTAACAATTTCTTGCGTTTATTTACATCTAAATCTACCTCTGAATTTGATTGATTATCAATATGTTGGTTTGCCTGATAATTAACTTTCGAATTGTTTTCTTGTTGATTAAAATACATTTGATTAGTTGATTTGTGTATTTTATAATGCGGTCTACATTTTTCATCGCTTTTATTTGATTCAATTTTAATCAAATGATCATCTTCTTTTGTATCTTGATTCAAATCAATTTTATTACAATCTTTATTCGAATTTTTTAGCTCAAAATCGTTATTTACAAATTTTTTAAAAGTGCTTTGATCGATCGAATTGCTGTCGTGATGTTTCGAATTATCGATTTCGCAACTAGATTGGTGATTGAATGATGATTGTTCGAATGGGGGTAAAAGAGGTGGATCTTTCCTTTGCAAAAAAATTGACTGTGCAGATACCAGTTGTGTTGATTTATTAGATTGTTGTGGATTCAGATGATTCATTGGATAATTGAATGATTCATTGAATGGGTCATTTAATAGTGGATTCAAGTGTAATTGATTGGGAGCTTGAAAAGTATGTGGATGAAAGTGATTTGGAATCGGCAAATTGAATGGATGATTTTGTATAAGTGGAGGTCGTAGATTAAAATTATTTAAATGCATTGGTCTTTGAAGTAGGATTTGATTCAATTGATGGTTAGACTGATTATTTGGAAATTGCATTTCGTTAAGGAGTACGTTTTGTGGTTGTATAAGTGTATTTTGTTGCATTTCAATCCATTCTCTTGCCAATGATGACCAATCAACCTTAATTGGTATAATAGATTAAGATTATATATATATCCCATGAAATTAATTTTCATCTATCAATGATTTTTTGTCTTACCTTGTCATATGGTACATTTTTATAGATAAGTTCTTGGTTTGTAGACCATTGATTAAAAAATTCAGGCGTGTATTGATTAAAACTCGGTTGAAAATTATTTTGAAAATTTTGAAAATTATTTTGAAAATTCATTTTCTACAAATCAATCAAGAAAACATTAAAATGAGTAATATTGTTTTTCAATTCATAAAGAATCATTCCCAAATTATATCAACTTGGATTTACATGAAATTTGTGATTAAAAAATAATTCCGAAACGAAATATGAAATAGAAACTCAATAAAATTTTTTTATATTAAGTCAGATTTAAATGCAAAAAAAATTGTTTACATTTAAGCGCCTCTGGTGTGAAAATCAAGAAAAAAATTTTGAAGGATAAATATTTAATGAATCACGCGTGTTTATGCAATAAGCAATATTTTTGAAAGTGCCATTAGAAATGGAAATTTTTTAATTTAATTTGATTTATATTATGGAATGTATTAAAAATGCTCAAGAATGTACGTTTGCTGACATCAATTAATTTAATTTATTATCAAAATTCAGTTCGAAATATATCACATCTACTAGTCAATAAGTTTATTTATAGTGATCATGTTTTTCATGTAAATCAGCGAAAAATTAATTATTTGAACAGAACGATAGAACCCAAACTAGATGTAATTAAAATATGGAATGGGATGACAATTAAAGAACTTGCTGACGAAACTAAATTACCTATTCATACTGTACATGAAATAATGAAAGATCTAAGGATTAAAGATCTCAATAATATGGAGTGCCTGAAATTAGTCGTAAAAGAGCTAGAACGTAGATACATCGAAATACCGAATCCAAAAAATCTTCAATCAAAAATCGAAACGGCAGAGGATTATATTCAACAATATAGAGTTCCAATTGGTACAAAACGAGTACCTAAAATACCTGTAGTGACTATTATGGGCCATGTAGATCATGGTGATTTTTATTTAAAATAAAACGTATATAATAATACTTGGAGATTGATTTATAATATTTCATTTTTTAATCGTTCTTAGGTAAAACGACGCTGCTTGATTCGTTAAGAAGTTCAGAAATTGTAAAAAACGAATTTGGTGGAATAACACAACATACTGGTGCGTTTACAGTATCATTGAATGACAAACGGCATAAAAAAAAGGGACAGAAAAGTTTAGTGATGAATGATAATTTTTCAGATTTAATAACATTTCTTGATACACCTGGACATGCAGCGTTTTCCAACATGCGCGAACGCGGAACTAAAATAACTGATTTCATCATACTTGTGATCGCAGCTGAGGATGGTATAATGCCTCAAACAATCGAAAGTATTCATCTTGCCAACAAGCATAATGTGCCGATAATTGTTGCGTTAAATAAAATAGACAAATTAGAGAAATTAAAAGAAAAAGAATACAATTCAAAAATAGAGAAAATAAGTAAAAGTTTGTTTAAACTTGGCATTGAATTAGAGAGCGAGGGTGGTGAAGTACAATTAATAAAAATGAGCGCACTTGAAAAAGTTGGTTTGGATGATTTAAAAGAGGCTATTCTCGCACAAACTGAAGCACTTGAATTAAATTGTTTAATAAATGGTAGAGTGGAAGCAACCGTAATTGAAAGCACAGTAGATCAAGAAAAAGGTAAATTAACTACAATACTTGTACAAAGTGGCACTTTGAAAAAAAGTGATATTCTTATCACAAGCAATGGTCTGAGTTATGCCAGAGTAAAAGCAATTTTTGATGAAAATTCTCAAATGGTTGATAATATACGACCTGGATTTTCAGTTCAAATCATTGGCTGGAGAGAGACTGAGCATTACATTCCTCAAGCTGGCGATCGATTAATTCAGATTGTTGATGAGAAATGTGCTAAGAAAATAGTTGAAAAATCTTTTCAATTAATGCGACATGAGAAAGCAAAGATGGATAACGAAAATTACAAGAAAAATTTAGCGGAACACGATGAAAGATACCAAGAATTTTTAAAAAGTAAACGTATTGCAAAAAAAAGATGGATGAAAATGAGAACTGAAAAAAAAAAATTTTTGAAAGTTGATTTAGATGAAGAACAAAAAAAAATAAATATTGTTCTAAAAGCTGATGTGTATGGAACTTTAGAGACAATAATTGAGATTTTGAGTAGCTTTCCTGAAGAACAAGATATTCGAATAAATTTATTAAACTATGGAGTTGGCAGCATAACGGAGAATGATGTTGAATTGGCTGATATGTTTCATAATGTGATTATTTATGCATTTAATACACATTGTGTAGATAATAATGTCGAAGCATTAATTAAAGAAAAAAAATATCGATTTAAAAAATTTAATGTGATTTACCAATTGATTGATGATCTTAAACAGGAAATCGAAAGCCGAATGCCTGATGTTGAACAACACAATGTTATTGGAGTGGCCACCGTATTAAAATCATTTTTAATTAATGAAAAATCAAAAAAAGTGCCGGTTGCTGGTTGCATTTGTGAAAAAGGTAGTCTCAAACTTGATAGCTCGGTACTCTATAAGATTGAGCGGAAGGGTGAATTGTTATCGAAAGATCTTCAGATTACTTCAATGCGTCATTTGAAGGAAGAGGTTAATGAAATCAAGGAGAAGACCGAATGCGGTCTCATGTTTAAAGAATTTAAAGATATTTTTCAAGTTGGTGATAAAATCACTTGTTACAAGCTTTTGTTTACTAGACCAAAAACTAAATGGATACCGAAAGGGTTTGACTAGTCAATTACTATGTACAAATTTATTGATTATTATCTGTGTGAGATTTAATGAATTGTTTAGAATTAAAATACTTTTTAAATTTGACTACGGATTCGAATGCTTTTAAAATTCTTAGCGATCTATTAGTGCAATATTTGACTTCGAATATTTATTAATCATAATGCATATAGTTATAATTAAAAGTTATAATTAAATATGATTGAATAGTTCAAAATCACCCGCCAGATGCACTTTTTTGTATAAAATCTTAAACAATATTCTCACGCACACCTTGTCCAGTTTTTTTTTGATGAATTTTTACCGGCGCACGCATGTCTGTTTCAATTTAAATAATTCAAACTAGTATGATGTTCTTGCATTTGCTACATGAACAAGCTATGTAATCTTTAAATGCAGATGAAAATGCACACATGTTAAGTACTTTTATTTTTCTTTTTCTACCTTAATACATATCAAAGTACTAAATTATATAAAGTGAACAAAAGAATTTCTTCAAAAAAAATCTTTTGCTTCAAAGCAGACCACCTTTAGTTGAATTCTGTAAATAAAGTGAACAAAGTGCGATTTGGCATATAAGAATTTTGTTTGTTTTTTTTAAAAATAAAAAAAGAAAAAAAAACATTTCTTGCTCTAACCGAAATCCTTACATTTATTCAATAGCTATGCAATCTAATGTATTTTTTTTTTTATTTTTTAATTTTAAATACTATAGTTGGTTTTTTTTTTAAAGTGTGCAAAGTATGTTTGAAGATGTAAAAATTGAGCAAAAAAAATTTTTTTTTCGAATTCTAATAAAAAATTTAAAAAAACTTTTAACCAAATATAGTGAATAAAATCTAGAAATATGTTAATGTTTTTGTAAAATCAAGATGAAAATAAATTATCATAAATAAAAATTATATATATTTGTGTTCTTTTAACTTAAGTCAAAGAATATTCAGATTATTCTTTTAAAATAATTCAATTGGTCATTGTTGGTTACAGTTGTAAAAAAACAAAATTTCGTCAATTTTGCTGCTTCAAATTCGATATTTGGAATTATTTTTACATCTAAAAATTGACAAATAAAAATCTCTAATGCAATGGTCATAGCTCACTGTTGCATCTTTTTTAAACCAAGATGTTTTTTTCTTTTTATATGCTATCTACAGTTCGTAAGTGTTTTTATTAATTTTAATTCCAAACTTAAATTTTTGTAAATCTGAGGGCAATGATTATATTAGATGATTATTATTTAATAATAAGTATTCCAGATAATGAATAATTTCAAACATTCATGAATTTTTGAAGTTCGTTTTTTTTCGACTGAAAAAATGTATCGATTTTTTTAAGTAAGTGTATAACAATTTTTTTTCCTAATTGATATTTTTATATTTACAGTTTACTTTGATTCTACGACAAACATTTGACTTTTTTGGTCATCTATGGCTCTGTATATTAGTGAACTTTTTTACAATACTGATTGTAATAATTGGTATATTTGGTGGTCATCAATATAGATCTGGTTATATATCGATATATCTTTTATGGCAACTAGTGAACATTACTTGGAATGTATTCATAATTTGCTTTTATTTAGATATCGGACCATATACCCACTCAACCAGTGGAGATTATAATTTAGTTAATCTAAATACAGGAAGCAGATCGTGGTTCGAGGCAAATGGTCCATTATGTAATGCCATATACAATGTCTCAAATCTCACCGATCATCTTCAACTCATCAAACCAGTGCAAGTAAATGGTTGTTATTTAGATTATCGCATCATCGAGTGTGTCCAAGCTGGAATACAAATACTCTTTGCAATCAATACATTCTTCATTTCATTCTTTTTAATCTATTCATTCTATCGTAAGCCATACTTTTCAACCTCTCAATGTGAGTTTTGTTTTATTTTGTTAATTGATTTTTTTTCAATTACAAAATTTTTCGTTCTTTTGAAAATCTTAAAATAATTAACGTACGATATATGATAAGTATGTTTATATTTAATTTGAGATAATTAGTTTTTAGAATTTTAAATGTCTTGTTTTTTTTGTTGGATTAAGAAAATTACAAATATATACCATATAGTTTATTTGAGTGAATGGGCGATGTAGAATAGCAAAGGCAGATCAGTTTAATAAATTTTTAAATAACAATGATTAAATATTCTAAATTCATTTTATTCACAAATCTTTAAAATCAATGAAATATTACTATATTTGTCAAGATAATATTGAATCGAGTTATTTATCATTTTAATTCATTTAAGGCATAAGTTAGCAATATTAAAGAAAAAAATTTGACTGAATCGAAATTTTTTATTGAGTTTCCATATTTTTACAATTCGAAAAATGGATATGACTAATTAATACGAATTTAGTGTTTAAAATATTTGCATTTTCAATATTAATACATTTATTACATTGATAAGATTAAAATTTTTTTAAGTTGCTCAACCTACACTAAGCCACTGAAAAAAATGATTATCTTATAAGTCAACATTTTGTTTACTTTTATTATTAAAGGAAAATTTTTTAATCGAAATAATTTTTTGTAATCATAATATAAGTTAAAAATAATTTTTTTTTCTCCAAAATTTGATGTCTTATGTAGGACTACTTATATTTGTTGAACTATATTATATTCAATTTAAATTTCTGAAACAAGATTTGAGTTAGAGTCAGTTTTCTAAAAAAAAATTTAGTTGTGATTTGTTTGGTAAATTAAAAATTCAATTATTAATCAATCATATTTGAGCTATTTAGCAAAGAAATATTTAAGAAAAATTCAAGAAAAATTATGAAAGATATTGATTTCGATTTTATTTAATTTCACGAATAAAAAAATAACGATAATTGTAACAATTTACATATGAAACTGCTCTTGTTTAAAAATCTTGAAGCTGCCGAAAATAAGGAAATAATTTTTCAATTTTACAATAAAATGCGATATTTTAAATTTATCGTACATCTTTTGTCTAATGAAAAAAAAAATTCATTTTATTCATACTTAGGACACTTATCAGAAAGTAAATAATTGAAATTTTTTTTTTCGATTTCATTTTTAAAATATCGTACTATCATATTTCCACATATAAATTTTTAATTGGAGATTTTAATTCATATTTGAGTCTTTGTTTTTTCTTATTCAAGCAGTTTTTATCAAATATAAATGAGAAGATTAATCGATCAGAATTATTTATTTTTTGAATTCGAAATAAAAATCTAATCATAATATTCATAAAGTATCGATAAATTTTTTAAGAGTAAATTCCTAAAAATTAAATGAATTTATTTAATTCCAAATTTTAGAGCATGAAATTCCAAATAAATAATAATAATATCAAAGATTTCCTAAAGTTCTTTGTTTCAAACGCCCTTGATCGATAAGATAAAAAAATTGTAGGATACATTTTTTTATGATTTAAAATAAGCAAATTAAGAATCCCAAAATCTATGATACTAAAATTTAAACTCAAACACTAAAAACTGGCTGAGATTTCGGTTAAAGAAAGTTTATTCCATTAATTAGTACTGGGAGACTAATGTTATCATTTAAGATATTTAAATAGAAAGAACGATCATGCAGGTCTTTGAAGGTTAAATAAATTAAAGCTGAAGATATATTTATACTTACTAATAAAGAAGAGACTAAAGGGCAGCTCAAAGAATGCAATTTTTCTTTTATGATAAATTCAAACTAAAGAATTTTTTTTCTCAATAAACTGCAGTAAATAATCAAAAAATCATATATATAATATTAGGTACCTTCATGGAAAAGTAAACCTCAATTTATTTTTAATTTGAAAATATTACATAAGCGCAAACACAAAAATCTCAAAATTTTTTTAAGTTTTCTATTAAAATGTATTTTAATACTTCGCCTAATATATAATATCAAGTATATGTTAATATAAGCATTTGGGCAGCTTATTTTGAAAAAAAAACCTGATATATTTTTCCCAAAATGATCAGTTTATTAGCTTACTATTGAAAAAATGTTCTTGCCATGAGAATTTTTTATATGAGGATGCATAGTTCAGTTGCGATATTAAAAAAAACTTTAGATTTTTCTATTCTTTCTTTGTATGACATATTTGGATGATTTACGTTGTTTAAATGGGTAAACGTTGATATGTGAAAATTACCCACCGTTTTTTTGATTCTTCTTGATATTACTGGACAGAAGAACTTTGACTTATGATGATGTAAACAAGATTCTGACCAAAAGATTATAAAACTTAAATCAAATAAAATTTTTTTGAGAAGAAAGCCTAATGAAAGAAAAAAAAAAAGTTTTTCAAATGAAAATCATAAATGAGATCTCAAAAAATTTTTAATAATATATCGAAAGCACTTTTTTAGTGGCTATTCTTTAAAGTAATCTTTATAGATAATTATAAAATGATCAAAAATTTTTAATCGTATTTTCAAAGTTCAATGCGATATTTCATCAATTTCTTATGTAAACTATGTCATCAATATTAAAAATTAAACATTTAATATAAATTTATATAAATAACTCAAAAACTATAAGTGAAAAATATTTTCATGTATAATATATTTTTTTATTTTTCATTAAGATTAAAATCAACAGTTTTAAAAAAAAAATTAATTTTTAAATCTCAATTATCAATTTTCGACTAACAAATAAAGTAAAAAAAATTATTTTGAATTTTTTCAATTCAAAAATAATTATATTTTTGCTATTCATAGTTACATTAGAAAAGATTACTTTTATTTCACTATTTATTTATGAAATGCTTTAAAACGATTTTTATAGAATCGAGTCTTACAAAAAAGTGATTTATAAACTATGGAATGTGATGAAATAATATAAGTATATAAAGTCTTTAATATTTTTTTATAAAATTTTTGTTATTTGTTCAAAGTTGAATTTAATTTACTTTTCCGATTGAATTATAAATTAAATTGGATAGCTTTAATAAAACCCCAAAAATAAAAAAAAAAGTAACAATATACATAATAGACATAAATCAGAATAAGCTTTAATTCAATTTGAATAGGATTAAATTTGAAATTTTCAATATCAAGCTGCTTGAAATTAGGTTTAGAAATTAAGTAAAAATTTTTGAATTTTTTAAATTCACTGTATCAATTGAAACTCAATTATTACCAAATATAATATTATAAAGATTTAACTGACAATTGATTCGCGTTTTATTGAATCAACAGTTGTGCAAAAAAAATTTAAAAGTTTGACTGCAACTTTTAGAAACTATTTATTAAAACTGAAGATTTAAACCCCGAATCTCAAAAAAAAAAATTAAATAATATTTATGAATTTTTTCAGAATTGAATTGAAAAAAGATTTTTGTCTATAATAACTAAACTAATTTTTTATCATGCTTAAATTTCTTGGGTGAAAATTAAATTTATTCAGAACTTTATAGCCCAAAGAGACAATCTGAACGGTCAAACAAAACGCAAACGGCAAAAAATGATTGACAAACAAAAATTTTTTATATTCTTTTATCGATGAAAAAATTTAAACATATTTTGAATATAAAGGTTTGTGCTTAAATTTTAATATTATTTCATAACTTTTTTATTAAAAATATTTCGACAGAAAAATCATAGTAATTGAATGTAATTCTAAGAAAAAATTCAAAGTCAGTTAGACTAGAATTTATTTTTATTTATTTTCTATTCGAATTTATTGATCAAAAAAAAAAAATTCTCTAGAGTTTCATTCTAAAATACAATTATTATTAGTTATCAAATTTAATTTCCCTTGTACACATTTTATTCCTTAATCTTTTTTTTAAACTCGTTAAACTTGTAATAAGTAAAAATCGTTCTCGATAGCTTGAAAATTTTGTGTTGAAAGTAATAAATAAAACGATATAGTAGATCTCTGAAATCATTTTGCTCGGCTTGTATTTATTTCATGATTTACATGATTATATAATATTTCAAAATAATAGAAAGTAGATTTATAATTAAAAAAAAATTAAGTTGATAAAAATTAATTTTGTCGATCAAAAAATAATCAATTTGAGAAAAATTTCATTATACTAAACAAGAAAGTATTTTCTGCAAAAAAATTTTCTCTAACAAAAAGGTTAAAGAGTAAAAGACTAAAAACCATTTGCCATGAATAGTGAAATTTGAAAGTTTTTATGAAAAGTATTAAATTCTAATTTTCGAATAGATTGAAATAAAAAATTTAAAATTTAAGCGGTAAAATTCAGTATGTGAACTGCTTTATATTTTTTATATAATTAAATATCTAACGATTTTTAAATGCCTAGTAAATTGTATTTAGTGTGTATTGTAAGTGTATTAGTACATAGTATCAAGAATATATTTAACTATGAATTCAAATAAAGTATCTGCGATTCAATTAATTTTAAAGAGAAGCCAAAGATGTAATAGATCTTATGATTTCTTTTCATTTTCAAAAATAAATGAAATTTTCAAGAAGAATTTTTTTCTTGAATTTTGATCTGAACAAGTGGTTTTCGTATAAGAAAAATTTTACATCCTGTTTTCAAAGTTCTTAGATCCAGATTCTTTTTTTGTAAGTTTAGAAATATTAGGACATTTCAAATGTTTGAACCGCTTTAAGACTTTCTCATTACACACAACGAAATAATAAAATATATTTAAGAACAACTTTGTTTCAGTCATAAAAATTATAGTCGCTTAATTTTTTACCATTCAATTTTTTATGCTAAGTTCAAATTCAGTTTTATTGAGTTCAAATTTGTCACTTTTAAAATATTAGTCAGGCAATTCTAATAATTGGGAAAGTTCAAGTTTTTTTTTTGTTAAAATTAATTTATGTGTTAAAATACATCAAATATAAACTAATTAGTTATCTTTAGACAAATTTCAATATATAATAAAACCTATAGTCACAAGACTAGAGTGACAGTATCATTTTGATAATTAGTCTTTAAGCCACCATGAAAATTGATTTGAACAATTTTTTTTTTTTTCAAATCATCAAAAATAAATTGATCGAAAAAATAAATAAATTAACGTCAAGTTCATCAATTAGAATTTTTATCAAGCAATAACTTTCAACATTTAAATGGATTTTGTTTTGATAATTATTTATTTATTTTTTTTTTTGTATGTAAACTTTCCTGATCTCTACAATTTTAAATCATGATTAATTATTATATATCCAAAAATAATATTGTTTTAGATGTTTAATATTTTATAAATTGACGATCAAGAACATCATGAATGATTAATCTGATAATAGTTTAAATCATAATATTTTCATTTTTCGATGATTGTTTAGTTTTTATAAAAAAGGTTCAGTTCAATTTTTTTTTGTTCATTAAGAAACCTAATCAAAATCTTTTAAAATTAAAAAAAAAAATTTATTACTTAATCTGGGAATATACGATGAAACATAATTCATTAAATGGATTACTTACAATGGTAATTAACATATATTATAAATAATCTAAATTTTCCTTAATCTGTATGAACAAAAATGAATTAAAAAATAGAAAATACATATATATATAGCGAAAAACAAAATATGATTTCGGCACTAATTAATCTAACGAAAAAAAATGTTAACCCAACCTTGTCGACCATATAGTAGATGATCTCTAATAATTACTTGAACAGAAATTTTTAAACAATAAAAATTATGATTAGCTTTACATTTAGCCATGATTTTCGGAAATTTCAAAACTAAAATATTTTTCCAAAAAATAAAATTTTAACTTAAAAAATGACTACAAGTGTTATTTTAAAATATTTACAAATTGATCCTTTGTCTATAATCTATAAAATTTATTTGTATGTCTAAAATTTACAATTTTGTTATAAATTTGAAAGAATCGTAATCAGCGATAAATTTTAGTTGTTGTTTGAGTTTTGAAAATATAAGTGAAGTAATTATAAAACACGGAAGTTAATTTTTAATGGTAGATTATTTTACAAAAAATCCGAAGTCAAAGTTAAAATTTTTCAAGGTTAATAAATATTGGAATTAATGCATGCAAAAATTTTTTCAAAAAAAAATAAACGATTTCTTTAATTTCAAAATTAAAATGAATTGAATAGTGATAGTCAAATTTATACTTAAAAGACACTAAAGATAATAATGTTTTTATTATATTTTAAATTTAAATCTAAATTTTAATTTAATCATATTGTAGTCAAATTCAAAATTATTCAGTGATTTTCAACATTTATTTTTAAGAAAAATCTTTCCCATAACATTGAACCATGTTTGAATAGAAGTATTGTTTTGTTTTATAGAATTCAAACAAGTTTAGAAGATTTACCTGGTTGCTCAAATCCTCTCAATTTTTTTAAATTACAAAATTAAATGTGCTTGGATAAATTTATAAAAATTTGCTTTACGAAGTTTCTAGTGGAAATTATTTAAGTTTCAAACTTTTAAGAGAGAAAAATGAACCAATATAAGTTTATTTTCATTCTAATTTGAAATTTTATCTTTAATTTTATTATTTTCGAATTAGAATTAACATTTTTTGAAAATCTCGAAATAAGTTCTTTGAATGTGAAATCAAAAGAAAATTTTTCTTTATGTGAATAAAAATAATGTTGAGTGAGCATTCAACTTCAATATATTTGATTTACTTTTATGAGATTGTCAAAGGTTGAATATTTTAATAAGTTTACGTTGTTTAACTTAAAGGAAATTAGGATTTTTTCATTTAGAAGGTATTTGACCTTAACTCATTGTTTGTGTTTTGGTGAATCTTTTATATCTGATTGTGTAATAGAATATACTTTCTTATACAAAATTAAGCAAATTTACAATTTTTAAATTTTTTTCAAACTTATTAGCATGATAATTATTAAGTTGGAATTTTGTTTTGTGATTGCATTTCTACATACGCATTTGGGTTTAATCTTGCAAACTTATTTACGATCTTTTTTTGTCTTATAGATAATCAAGGATTTACAATTAACGATCATAGTTCAAATATTGATGCTACACTACCACCGTACACAATCAGCAATACAATTCAATCAAGACCCAATGTTGTGCAAAGATCAATTCGAAGCGTTCAAAGTTCTCATAGTCAATCAATTAGAAAGCATGCGAATCGATCATCAACTAGATCAACTAAATCTCATCGTGCTACAAGACGTTCAGTAAAACAAAGTTCGCATCATTTACCAAGCTATAGTTCAAGTTCGAATTATCAGAGTGGTCATAATTATAACACTTTGAATAATATGTCAAACAATTATAACAATAGCGGCAGTTATTATAATACTTATAAATCAATCAAATCATATAGTTCTAATAATCATTTGAATGGCTATAAACAATACACAAGTACAACTCATTTACAACCGGATAATTCATCTGTAGATAGCTTTACGCTGTATGGTGCTCAAAATCAAGGCTACTGCGAATCGAAGCACAATTTTAATAAAAGTTCTGATAAGGATACACTTCAATCAGTCTCACATAATTATGCATCACACCAAAACGTTTCGAATGTGACACAAAGTATACCAAATACACCAATGCAACATCAAAAACACTCTGATTACTATGATGCGACTTCATCATCAAATTATTTAACTAGTAATAGAATCAATAATTATGATTCAAATATATCAATAAATAACCAATCAAATTATTATTCACAAACATCATTTCAAGAAGCTCAAGGAGGCAATCAAAAAGATTCAATTTATAATGTATATAGCAGTAATCCATATAATACTTATAATCGATCTATGAATAGACATCAACATCAGAGGCCTAGTAGTTTCTCAAGTACGACCAGCTGTAATAGTTTAATGGATACCATGGTAAATAGTAATCCGAATGGCAATATATCGTACACTGCCCACCCATTTGAAAATATGAATTCGCGTGCAAGTCCTATTTACATGAATAGTGAAACAAGGATTTAAAAAGAAAACAAAAATTCATTAATTTTGATCCATAAATATTTGAATTCAAGAAATTTTATTTGATAAATTCATTAGATAAGTGGTCGAAATTCTTTTGCAGATCAAGCGGAATGATGAGCGAAAATAAGCCTTATAAAGATATAAATTTAAAAAACATGCTCAAAGCTTTCATTTTACAAATTATTGATTTAAATTAATTTAATTTTTGGCTTAACAAGTGCCAATGTAGTCTGTTTCCACAAAAATATTCATTTGATGAAAAGAAATTCTTAAGATCTCATAATAATTTTTATGATTCATTTCTATGAAATAAAAGATGTTTAAATTATGCTCCTACTCATAATGATGAGTGAATTCACGTAATTTTTATTTTTTAGAATATTGTTAATGAATTTGATTAACTACTTATCTGTAAATTAAACTCAATATTGATCTCTTGTAAATTATTTCTTATATTTTTTTAATTAATGAAACAATAATTTAACGTAATTCGTTTTCATAAATGTAATTTTTTATCAAATCATTAATTTGATGTGTAGATAAAATAGGTACCAAATATAACACATTATAATCAATTTTATGTTTTATTTTTTAAAAAGCAAAGATTTATTTATTAAAAATAATTATTAATTTTTAAATTATGTATCCTTATTGAAAAAAAATAAATTACAAATACAAGTCAATCAATGGTAATTATCAAAAAAAAAATTTTTTATACCATATTTCAGAGAGTCATTTAGAATGCATTGTTGAGCGAATCAATTTTTCTTGATAAAAAAGTACACTATTCGAATGAAAAATTTCTTAAATAAAAACCAACGCATATAAATTTATTTCTTAATTATTTTTGAAAATATTTAAAAATAATTATAATTAAATACGATAATATTTTAACTAATTTTGAAGTGAGCTAGGCAAATTTTTCTTGACAGATCATCCAAATTTACCAAGATAAATTTATCCTTTTATTTATGAAAATGAATAATTGATATGCTAATAGAAAAGATAATTTCTTAAATTTGAAAATTTCACTTTTTTTATTATCCGTATTCGCATAATTTAGTGTATTTATAATAATTTTTCATTTTGATACGTTAGTAAAGTTTCAAATGAAAGTTTCAATTATTGATAGGTGCGCCACTAGCGATCACAAATTATTCATTATCTGTTTATCTCTAAAATTTTTAGCCCAAATAAGAATTGGGTTTCAGTTTGGTAAATTTGGTTACGAATTATTTTCATCTTTTTAAATTTAAGAAATAAAATATTCAAATAATTTATTTTGCAGATTAAAAAATGAATTTCCTTTTTTTCTACATATGTACTTTATTTTTTTTCATTTTTCATTTTATTTCAGGTATTTAGTACAATAGTAACTTCATTATGAAATTAATAAACTTTATTTTTAATTTTAGTTTCAAGTATTCGGTGCTTTCAATGTTCATCAGATGAAGATAAATCAAAAGATAATTGTGGTGCTTACGAAAAATTTGATATAAATAAAAATACAGAAGTTGATTGCGCAGGTGAAGATGCTGTGACACCAGGTAAAGAATTTTGTTTTCATATCTGATTATTTATTATAAAAAATAGTGACAATATACTCAATAAATCTGATAGTTTAATATTATGTAATTAAATATATCTTTCAAAAAAAGGTACATTTTGTTACAAATCTATTCAACAAGGCCCAAGAGGTTTCATTTGGGATGGCCGATGGAGAACGGTGATAAGACGTTGCGCACAAGTTAGTGAAAGGGGTAATATAAATTTTTCTGTAAAAAAATTTTAAACAATTTTAAATTTTTTAAATCATTCACAACTAATCTTTTGTTTAAAATTTTTAGGAATATCTTGGGGCTGTGATTGGGGTTACAATGAAAACGGTGTCTACTACGAGGAATGCTATTGTGCTGAAGATGGTTGTAATTCATCATTTTTAAACAAGATTTCAATCGGTCTAATCACATTTTGTTCAATTGTTTTGATTTTAAATTATTTCAAGCGCAATTAAAAAATTTTTCACATGATTTACAAGTAATTCTAATACAATTTTTCTAATTAGTTTTTTAACCGTCTTATTTTGTATATTAATATCTTAGTCTGATTTAATTATTCACTTTGTTTTCAGATTATAATTTTGTTTGATCATTTAAGTTGTCATTTTCCATTAATTAAATGAATGATCTACTTTGTATAGTAATTTAATTTATTTTTTTTCATATTAATGTCAAAATACATTTTTCCTCTTTCAATTAAACATTCTTTTTCTAAATTATCAGAATTTCGATTATTGTTTTTTTTTCTAATTTTCTTATGTGACTAGTTTAAAATACTTGAAAAAATTAGCTTCAATAAGTTTTTTTTAGATTCGAACTGTAGTTAAGTGTTTCTAAAAAGATCAAAGAACGAAAAATAATGTCTGAATATTTAAATTTTTACTTTTTTGATATCTGCTAATAAACAATTAATAAATAATCAGTCTAAAAAAAAAGGGTCTGTATTATTCAATTTTTCATGATCCTTAATCAGCCTAGTTTAGAATTCAGATTAAATTTTCAAAAAATTTCATGTACATAATACATATTCTTCAAAAAAAATCAACAAGTAGTCATGTTTTGTAAAATGATATACTTAATCCATGAAATCAAGTATTCAAACTAATAAAAAATAAATTTTAACTAATTTGCAAACAATTGTTATAAAAAATTTTGTGCCACAAAAATCGTTTATAAGAAGAGCTCATTAAATATTAAAAAGTTCACCATCGAGATAATTATCAACAAAATGAATGATGTGAAACTAAATCCGACCACTGTCCAGCATTTGCAGAAAAGAAATTTCTTTGTAAACATTAACAATCGGTGATGAAAATTTTTTTTCTTGCTTAAGCTTTGCAAACTAAGAAAAGTTTTTCAACTAATTTATTTTATTGAATTAGAGATTCAAAAATTGTGAAATTATGCACATTAATTCAAATTTGAATGCGTTATTATGAGAATATTACAAAAAAAAATTTCTCAATCGACCATGAATGTATTTTTACACATCAAAAAAATCGATTTCTTTCAAAGCCATGTGAAAAAATGCTTATTTATCATTTTTCTGTCACTCAATTTAATTATGTTGACTAATATAACTTGCTGTAAGGTTGGCTTGAAAATTTCGAATAAGAAAAAATGAAAGAAAAAACATAAATGCTATCAAAAGAATCGAGATAAGCTGACCAAAACATCTTGCTAAGAAATTTTTGTTTCTATCGGGTAAATCAAATTTATAAGGTGTGTTACCAGCATAATCGCTTACGACTTCTGGATTTCCTGATAGTTGATAGGTTGACAATTGATGTGGATGAAAATTTTGATTAACGTTCAGAATTTCATTGCCGTATTCATTTATCATGTATTCATTTATTTTTGGTTGATTTACGTTTCCAGAATAATTATAATTATTCGAAGAATTTGATTGTTCTAAGAATCTATATTTTTCATTTTGATCTTGACTTTCATTTATCGCTTCATTATTCAATTTTTGTTTATTTGGATCAATGATAAATAAATTCTTATTTTGTTCATTAGAATAGATTGTGTTATAATCGCTAAGATAATTTTCGTGAGAATAAGTATTAAAATTTGATATATTACTAAATTCCGATTGATAGTCCTTGTCTGTCGTATAAATATTTTGATTTTTTGCAAATGATTGACCCGTCGGATTAGTCATCACGGATTTGATCATTGGTTGTTTTTTAGTTTTGAAAATTTTTATTATACTTAAAATAACTTAAATAAACGAATTTCGACAAATTTACAAAAAACTGAAATCGAACGATTCAAAATTCAGATATTTCAATCTTTTTCAATTACAAAGAAAAATTTCGTATCGAATGCCAAAAATCTTATAGCAACAAATGATAATTTGATTGACTTTTTTTTTCTTGAAATTTAAAAACAGAACAAAACAGATAATGTCAAGGTTAATTGTCTTACGGAAAATTAGTTTTTTTATCTGCATAATTTTGGAAAGACTTATTTTTGTTCCCGTTTATTAGTAAATTTGAAATTACAAAGGCTCAAATATATTTAATTTATGATTTTTCGATTCTAATTTATGAGGGGTCTACGAATGGATAATATTTAAATAGGCAATTTATTTTCCTGAAAATTTCTATATTTATCGTAGCTAATTAACGTGTTTGACATTTTTGATTTTCGAGTGAATCAAAATTTTTTATTAGATATATATTTTATACTTATTTAGAAACAATGTAATATAATATCAATATTTATTATAATATTATAAATGGATCGTAATTATGATTTATGAATTCAATTAATAATACTAAATATTTCTAAGAAAACATTTTTAGTTTGTAAAAAAAAATTTTCCCATTTTAACAGATTTTTATTTAATTTTTGTAAAAAGTCATCATTCATGTCTTAAATTTTGAAATTTCTAAAAATTGATGCTCTGATTACAACATTTGAAATATTTTAAATAAAAATTGTGGTTTCAAACCGTAAATAAAAAATCTGTATTACCAGTGACGTGATCAGTGAACTTGGCAAATCTAATATATGCACATACAAGTATGACTATTTACGAATCAGTTTTGAAATAGTAAAAAGATTAGAACAAATTAATGGACGATCTTAGTTTATAGCCTTCATTTTTGATTTTTGATTTTTCTCCCGATCACAGATAGCATTTATGAAAACTATTTCACAATTTTTCTTTAAATGATTTATAGATATCCGAACTGCAGTTTAATAATCTTATTCAATTAATTTATGGATTTATAGAAAATTATATTCCAAGTACTTAGAAATATTAATTACGAGTCATACACGAATTCTTTCCTTGAGGCACATTAATATTGTTATTTTTAATCGATCATTGATGACTTTGAGATCATGTAAAGCAAACAGAGAAGTAGACGTTCTATTATTAAAAAAAGCAATTGAAAATTCAAATCGATAGAGAAAAACTTAATTTTCAATTTAAGAAATTGATTTTATTTGTAAATTCAGTATTTTAAATGCTTAGCTTGTATTCTTTTCAATTTCGTGCTCAGATTTTTATGTCTTTTTTTTATACCGTATTTAATAAATGTTGTTGCTTCAAAAAAAATTCTCATATCAATAATTTTTGAATCATTTTTCAAGTGATTTTTTTTAATATTTAAAGCTAAAAGAAATCAATCCTCTTTTAAATATTATCATCAAGTAAAAATTTTTAAAAATAGTTTTGAATTTTTGGATAAAATTAAGAAAATTTTAAAAAAAAATAAAATGGAATTTTATTGGAACTATATTCAAAATTTTTTTGACAATCTATTTTTTTTTAGAGCGAAAAATCACTTAAGACAATCTATTGTAACTGATTCATCGATAGGTCGGGAACGTAAAAATAGATTAATGACAAAAAAAGGTGTGAATCGTTTTATAAACCGTCTATTTTACCGAAATAAGTTAAAGAAATTTTCAAATTACAGGCCAACAAAAAGGTACAAACAAAATAAATCGAAAGGAGAAGATATGCATCAGTGTACTAAAAAAGATTATCCAGAACAAATCATTCAATTAAAAAAAAAAAGCAAAGGCATGAAAATTTGATCAGTGAAAATAATTAATGGTTCAATGAACCAAATAAAAAATGATTTATCATGATTTTAAAATTTTCTCAATGAAAATCAATCAATAAATTAAATTATAGATAAATACAATGATTTGAATTACTATATAAAACTGTCGCATAATTTTTATGAAAGTGCAAATCTCATTTGTATCAAATTAAATAAGTATCAAAAATCAAATTGGATAGTTCGCTTCAATATTTCAAATCTAAACTTACAAACCTTTTGTAATTTATCAAGAATTAGAATTTTATGTAAGTATTCTTTAATAAAATTTCAAAACTAAAAAATCGCTATTTTTTGACGATTGATAGCCAAAATTTAAATCTACATCACTTAATTTAAGTAATTTAAATTTTTTTTTATTGTTTATAAAAAAGTTAAAAAAAAAAGTTATTTAGATTTTTAAAGTAGTTTCGTTTTAAGTTGCAATTAAAATATTACTTATATCATATTCATTTATTGATATATATTTATTATTTTATTAAAGATAGGCTGATCAAAATAGAGAAGCAATTTAGAATTTTATTTATTATCATACTATGCGACTAATCAAACTAAACTAATTAATTTGAATATGCGCTAAAATTGAAATTTCGAAATAGAACTTAAAAAAATTAAAAATTTCTTTTTTTTAATCAGCTCATTTAGTTTCGATTTGAAAATAATTTAAAAAAACTTAGAAGGTGAGCTTATTTTCTGAAAGTCGAATCTAGTAAGTAATATGAATATAGTAAATTAAATTATAGTAAATCTGTGACTGATTTTTAAATTTGTGTATAAAATTTGGCAATAATATTTTAAAATTTTGCAATTATAAAATTAATTGTAAACAAATTTCCATAGATATATGATGTATGTTAGACAAATTATCCAAAAAAAATCAGTTCGTATCTTAATTTATCTCAGCTTTTTCAATCAATGAGATATCCAATTTTAGCTAATAGGACTTGGAATAAAGAAATTAAAAATTATAACGATAGAAAATTAAATTTTAGAAACAATAATTTATGGTTTTACATTTAGCTGTAATTTATATATGGAATATAAACAAAAAATTAAAATTGGAAACGCAAAATGTATGAATTACCTGCAATTTATTGAATTTGACAAGTTTATGAATTATATTGTTTAGAAACCATTTAACTCAAATAAAACTTATTTTTATTGATAATATAGAATTAATCAATTTTTCAATAAAAATATTTACTAACACGACATTAGTCAAAATCAAGATCTTGAATATTTAAATAAATATTTTTCGGAAAAACGAGAAGAAAATCGAGCAGATGTATTTACTTGAATATATTGAAAGCATTTAAATTCGGGATATATATCATATCATAAAAAATTTATTAACAGTGTGTAAAATCATTGTATATGCGTAGAACCAAATTAATTGAATTGAAAATTTAATCACTATATAGTTTTAATGGTTGATAAAATAAAGAGTGATTTCGTTTTAAAAGCTAATTTATAATTGTAATTTAACATAATAAAAAGTGTCGCTTTATTTTTAATTAATTTCTTTGGTCATGCCTAATTGAAAAAAAAATAAAATAAAATCTACATTAATTGACCTTTTCTATTTCGATTTTTTTTTTAAACATGACTATGTAAAAATTCTAGTTTTAAATAAACTGAAATATATTGCAAAAATATTTAAAAATTTCTCAATAGCTTTTCAATAAACATTTTTTTTTTCAATTATCAAGAATTTAGGCTAATTAATATATTTTCTTGTGTACTATTTTAGCATCTGAATTCATTTGATCGATATTTTTGACTTTTTTTACCTTTTCCGTATCTTCCAAAGTGATCGGATCATACATATGAGTTCCTCGAACAATAACACGCCAAAGAAATTTTGTCACATACTTCAAAAACAATATTACAATTTTAGAGATATGAGGGAAAATATTTGATTGTAAATAGTCAATTTAAAATTTCTGATAATAAATAAGATTTGACATACCCAAGTCCAGAAAAGATCCATTAGAAAAATTAAAAATAAAAGAAGATATGCTATACCGAAAATTCGCCCTTCAGATGATTTAACCGAAAAAAAACTAAGATAATAAATAGCTCTCAAGGGATATAAGTAAAGACGATTGATAAACCTATTGAAAAATAAAAAATTGAATTGAAAACCCCGCTAAAAATGGAACGAGGAATAAATAATAAATACTGAATTTAAACATACCACGATAATGTAAAACAAAATACAACTATGTTTAATGCAGACTTTTTTAAATTATTTACTATCAATGTTTTAGGCTGGCTATACAGCAAAATTTTAGAACAATTCAAGAACATATCACAAACACTATGAATCAAAAGCACAATCAGACCCGATTTGAAAACTCTGTGTTAAAATTAAAATTTAAAAATATTAAAAATAGTTATTAGAAAATTATTTTGAATTTTTATATTTTTTAAAATTAAAACTATTAGCCGTTAACAAAATCGAGCCTCGATAATTTCGGTATAATTTTAATTAATTTTAGAAATTATAAATAATATTCTATCAAGTGTTTAGTCCATTTTTAATTATCAAAAATTTTAATTAGTGAAATATTGTCAAATAAATTTCTTTTCTAATTTAAACTTAGTTCGCATCCAAGTAATCATGTTAAATTACCTGCTAACATAAGCGATTGTTATCAGTGTCAATGTAACAATATGGTGCATAACCATTACTGGAAAATCTTTTCGCTTTTCATCTAAATACAAAATAGCATAAATACCAAACGAATACTTGCTCAATTGAAGAAAGTAAAAAATTTTTATTGGCATCGAAGTGGTATCATTTATGTCTTTTTCATCATGGTATTCATATTTTTGTTATAAATTTTTAAAAGAAAAAAAAATTAATTAACAAAACAAATAGATTCATTTTTTTTTTGACATTGGCATAAAATCTCTAATTGAGGTAAGATATATGTTTTATAGATTTTTTTTATGCAACGCTTCTTTTATCCAATCAAATGGGCAAAAAAAAATTTCATGACACGAATTAAATAATTGGAAAAAAAAAATCTTACTTTTGAATATTTGTGATGGGGTATAAAAAAGATTACATTGCTGATTAGTTTCTTGACTTAAGATGAAAACATATGTCCAAAAACCTAAATCATTTACGAAATTCCAAATGCATTCCTCAGTACGTTTTATATATCGCTCTTTTACATTGAAATTTTGAACACAAGGCTTGAATATCGAAAAAATAATTTTTTTTGATCAATCTTTCTTTTATAATTAAAAGAATATTGATGCTTATAGAATTTTATTATATTATTTGAAATAAAAAGATTTTTGTTTGCAAAAAGACTTCAAAAAGTTATTCGAATTAGTTTTTTTAAAAATTGAATAAAATTT
>BLXL01003892.1:0-10868 GCA_023170135.1 Acarapis woodi | reverse complement strand
TAAATACTGAAGCAGAACAATTTTTTTTCAAAACTATTTTTTTCAATGAAAAGCTTTGATTTGTGTCCGAAAATTTCAGAAGTCCACTCCTTCTTACTTCTAAATATAATGTGATTGAATTTATTTTTCTTAAAATTTTGCCTATGGCTCGTCAACTTGTATATTTTATCAGGCAACAATGTGACCAATGTGATTCTGATTGTAGAAAACATTTTGAGTCGTAGCTAAAATATTTTAAAACGAACTTGGTTAGATGTAAAGAAATTAATGGAGCAAAAAACAGCTTTCAACTATATGAAATTTTCCTTACATTGTGAACGCTTGAGCTGATAGAAAAATAATAAAAAGCTTTTTACTATTTTTGAAGCAAACTACTTGTGCTCATTGCCAGAAAAGTAAAGATTAAGTGACATTTATCGAGTTAAACATATTGCCCTTATACCTATAAAAATATCTGTATGAATAGTCAGAAGGTAGATAAAATGGCTCAATTTGAACAATATGAACAGACCAATCATAATATTATTGCAAGCGGTCGGCTAAAATCAAAGAAAAATAGACTAAAAAAAAGCAAGTGCGTAAATAAACTTATTAAATAAAATTTATTTACGTTTTTAGTAATAGAGAGAGAGTCCATAAGTCTGGTTATGTTCACATACATTAAACCATTTAATAAGGCCAAAGGTTATGTCTACTTAGAATACTTAGATTAACTGAAAATAAATTCACACAAAATGTGTGTCATATATTCAAAGATTTTTAATGTACACACACTCCATTAAAGGACAAATTTTTAAAAATGAAAAATGTGGTCTCGATTATAAAACTAAGATTTATATTCGCCTTTCACTAATTCTTGTAACTTGATTTCAATTTCGAATTCAATCAATACATAAACTCAAATTTTCGCTTGATTCATAAAAAAACATTTATAATGAATCATCTAAACAGACAAAAGCTTTTAAAAGTTTTAAAAATAAAAATTTTCAGATCAAAAATCAATTTGTACCTAATATTTTTTGTTTTGTTTTGTTTTCTTTCTTAAAAGTTGTAAACACATTAGTGCTTTTAGTGCCTAAGGGCCAATCAAATTCTAATTTTAATAGAATTTGAATAGCACGTGTTTTCAATGTTTAAGTAAACGTATCAAATAGATTGATTTTATTTCTATATATTATATTACATGAACATTCATAAGCTTATTCAAAAAGAATCAATTCTTTGAAAATACAATACTTTTAGAGTATGTTGGAATTTTTGTTTGCAGTAACTAGAGTACGGCATAAACTTTATTTTAATCTATTTTGAAAATGGCTTATCACTTTATATTTTAATATGTACATTATGATAGCGATTTAAAATCCGGATGTCCATTAAAAAATTGTTTTCTGTTTGAAAAATGCCGAAAATGCATTAATGAAATGCTTAAATAGGAAGTAAAATTTATTTTCCAAAAAATTTATCCTTAAAAGCACAAGATGATGTGTGCGTCGAAAAAAGTAAAATATTTAAAATGTTTATATAGGAAAAAGTGATTTCCGCAAATCACTGTTAAATAAGCTTTAAGTTAAACACAGATTTGCTTGACATTTAACACTCTTCAAGCCATCTACTATTCAAAAACTAATAAAAAACTAATAATATTCGTTTGACAATAGTGAGAATTAGTAGGAATTCCGGAAATTTTAATAAAAATATTTTAAAGTGACACGTGTTTATACTAATTAATTTAAACTAATTATTCATCATAATAAATATAGCATCTTTGATGCTATGTAAAATATAATTAATATTGGTCAATTTTTCTGATAGTATTTTTTACAAAAAAAAGATAAATAATTTTGGCTTGTAAAAAAACTATATTTTATAATAGCTTCTATAATTCAATTTGAAAACGTTCGAAATTCAATTTTAATTATTAGTCAAGCCAATACACTAATTCCCCCAGAGTTGATTTGCTGATAAATTCTTATCTTTAACTCATAATCTAGTCACATTGTTTGAAAATCGTGAGTGCGATTTTTCTAAAGTAATTAATATTGCCTATATATTGAAGTAAATCAATCTAAAATTTTTCAAATCAATTCTAATTTTTTTTTAATTTACAAACAAGCTTTGATAAAACATTTTTCTGCGTATTTTAGTCTTTATATGTTTTCATTCATGGGTTTGTTAAGAACGCATGTATATATGTTAAAAATAACACGAACTCTAAATGTCAAAAAAAAAAAGAGACGAACCTATCGTAGGTAATGATCAAATGTACTAATGCTTCAATAACTTATCGGTCATCTTACATCTTTTACGGTCATATACCAGCCGAATCTTGAATGTTTTATGTTTGAAATATTTGAAAGCGTTGTCGGCTATAGTCTGCTGATCAATCTGTGAAGGTCAAAAACATATAGTCAAGATAAACATCTAGAAAGAGCTGTACCGTGCCAATTTTCTAAAATTTCGTGGTTGCCTGTCCTTTATTCTCAAAAGTAAGAAGCGTAACAGAAAATTCGAAGAGTTTTCAATGCTAAATATAAGAATTGCAAAAAAAAAAAAAAAAGAAAAATTTGTTACTTAAAAAGAAAATGTTTCAATTTAGGGGCCACTTGCAAAATGAAAAGTGCGTGTTACACGTGCTAATAATCAGTTGTTTTTGATCTCGCTAATGGTAGATACAAAAATACATTTCTGCATAGGGTATATGTCACTTCAATATAGAACAATGTGCGAGTCAAATGTAATATCAAAGTGTATGAAAACATTGAGCCATAATAATCATTTAGCATACTTTTTTCTCAAGGGACTTACACAACAACTATTTGACAAAAAAATACACATTTAGATTTTTTTTTGCTTTTTTTGAAGGAGAGAGAAATAGACACTAACATCCGAATCCACCTTTTCTACAGTAATACAGAGCGGCAGAAAGCTATTCGAGAGAGACCAATGAATCCTCCATTAATCTGGTCATGGTTGGTCCGCTGAGACTAACTAGTTTATGATCATAGATGTGCAAAGATACACATAATACGCACTTATAATTTAGATTTAAAAATAGTAGTAAGATGCAACCTGTTCATAAACTATGTAGTTACATAGACTTTCTTATATAATTACATATATGAGGCCAATGATAGACTAAACTTTAATAATATATATGTTCATATGATGAAATTTATCATTAGCTTTTTTATAGTCTAAATGTGATTGCATAGTGATGATACATTTTTTTTACTTGATTTAATGATTATGTTCTGTAATGGGTAATATCCAATTCTAGTTAATGATAATAGTATTTATATCAATTGTTTGAAAACTACTTTAAATGTTCATCAAATGTTCTAGAGTGCGACATTATCGATCTATGCTACATGATATGCTAGAAATTTTTTGTCTAACAAAAAAAAAATGACTTTCTCTATTTAAAGCATTACAAAATGATGAAATCTATTTTCTCCTTGATACATTGCGTTTTATTATGAGAGTGCCATTTTTCGCCTATTAATCAAGTACTCTTTTTAATGCAAAAATATTATTACTGAATGATATATGTGGAATAGAACTTGTTTACGCCAGTTTAGCTGGTCTTTGATTCGTTTTGCATATTTACATGTTACTTTCATCTAAAACATTCATACATTTCTAAATATTTGTCGAGCCTTTCAAAGTCTATCAATCAAAGATCAGTCTTCGCTTTCCTCTCTCTGTCACTCTCTGGAGACGTAAACAGAGCACACTGTTTTATTGAATTTTCAAAATAAATTTGTTTTCCTATGTGCTATTTAATATGTATTATATAATCTTCAGACCATAGAGTTTTCTAATATTGTTAGATTGAAAAAATATTTTTTCAGATGAATTCAGTAAAAGAGATGACTATTACCTATATGCATTTAAAATCTATTTTTCTTATGATCGAATGTTGTAAACTACACTTTAGTCAACTTATTCATAAAACTCGAATTTTTTAAAATTTGAATTTTTTTCAATATTTATTTCTACTATTTCAAACAAATATAAATATAACATATATATAGCACTTTATTTTTATAAACGATCAATTTATTTGGAACTTCATCTAGTCCTATGATTCTGATCTCGAATTCGATTCCTTCGCTAAAATTAAATTACATCGCAAAGCAGTTACGATGTGTAATCTTAAGGCTTATTTTATAGACTTCTAACAATTAGCCAGTAGATCCGAGTCATTTTGGTAAAACCAAGAATAAAAATTTGTGTATTTGAGATTCAAAATTAAGACTTTCATAATATGCTTATATTCGGTTATATCAACATGATATTTAAATTATCGACATACATTGAAATTTGCAAATCATACATTTCCACCAAAAACAAAAAAAAAAAAAATTTAAGACAAATCGTGGTTATAATATATATATTATTAAACAAAGAGAAATCAGAATATTTAAATTCAGTATGAAAATTACTAATATTATAAAATGTTTAGATGTTCTGATTTGAGAGTAGAACATTTAGTAATCCAAAGATTTTTTATTTTACGCAAAATAAAAAAAATTCGAAATACGAAGTTTTTTGAATCGCAATAATTGTAGGAAATAATTTTTGTTTATTTTTGAAATATTTTCACCCTTATCTAGATAAAAAAGAATAAATTTTGATTAGATTAAATGCACTCTTAAGAATATGTACTTTTTTTATTTAGCATAAACTAAAAATTTGTTCAAAAGAACTTATTTATGTTCTCAAATATTCGGATACACGATTTTAAATATATGAGAAGTAATTTTTGAAATCAAACAATATTTACAGTCTTTCAAAGATTAAAAAACGCTTTCTATGTGAATAAAAAGTAAAATTTCGTTTAAGTTTACCCGAATTATGATTTTATGATTGAATAGAGACAGGTTCAACGACTGTCATTCAAAATTAGTTTTTTTTTCTCGCTTACCTTGTTTTATGTATTGTTTTAAATTAGTGAAATTATGTATTCTAATTTCACTGAAAAAAACTCAAGTTTTCAAAATATCCAAAATTTTTTTTTAAATCCAAATATATTTCAGACCTTTAAGTATTTTAGTCCATTAGGTAGTGCATTATCGCTATCAAAATATTTAGTTGATTGGCTATAGAAAATTTAGACTCTAGAGATTCAACTATTAACTGTCGGTTTACATCGTAGAAAAATAATGTTCAAAAACATTGTCCACACATCATCATCATCATGATCTACACATATTTCAATAAATAAAAATTACAGACCTATCTACCTACTCAATAGAACCCAACTATCTTACTAATGGGCTTGTAATTCACATTTAATATCCATAATCGCATTACGTACTCGAATTAGACAGATTTACCTTTTCTCTCTCTTTCCATTGATTTTATTCATCGACACTCAAGAGTCGTTCTATGTATTCATCTTTCTATTGAAAAGCTGAGGGCAAAATATGTACTAAGCTTTTTTCTTTTTTTTTTTTTGAGAAAAAAATTCTCTTCTTTTTTACTAAAAACAAACTCTCTAAAAGTAAAGAGATTTTTGCATGGTTCTGAATGTGCTTTTCTCTTCGACTCGATTTTCGAACAAATACAAATTATAAAAAGTCCAAAGTTTTTTTTTTGAAATCAGAAATGTTAATATAAATACTATTTATTGAATAGTCTTTCTGATCGAGTTATATGAAAAACATTAATTCGAATCGATAAGGTTGCACATTTGAACATAAATCATTTCAAGACCCTTTACATCATTCGCCCCTGTGCACTTTTTTTCTGTTGTACTTTTTCAAGCATTTTCAAGTTCTTGTAAGGTTATCAGAAAAAAAAGAACAACGAATATATTTCTCTTACATGTTCTCAATAAATACTCAAATTTGAAATATAGGCTAAATAGTTTTTAATAAAAGAGCTATGTCTAGTTCGTTTAAAAAATCACTGCTTTACATCCAGAAAATTTTTTCTTCAAATTAATCCTTTTGTTTTTTTTTTACTTTTTAATCTTCAGAATGATGATTTCAAAAATACTAAATTTTAACTAATATATGTATTCAAAATTATTTTTTATAAAACTCCTTAAAGATTTTTATTACTATTTTTAGATTCTAGTAATTATTTATCTGAAGCAGGTTTTTTTTTTGAATTTTACACGCATTTACTTTCAAGTGACTTGATAATAATAATAAATTATGTTATTAAAAATTTCGGACATCTATTGTTCATTTTTACCAGTTTCCTGTTCTCTTTTTCAAATAGCAAATAATTTGCTTATTTGAAATCTCTATTGATAGCCCACGTGTGGTCTCATACTCTTTCGTTTTCTTTCCGCATAAAAATGTATGTCTTAAAAAATACGACAAAGAAACAAATTTATAGCCCACTCGAAATTAGACATAAGCCATCTTTATAGTAAATTCTAATTGGCAGTCCAGTTTGGCCTGAGGATGCACGTGTCTAGACCAGAAGTTTATTTTTCAAATTTCATTGCCTGAATGATTGTTACATTCTTGTAGCTTACTCAAATAGTCTTAGCAGCTAATAGAACAATAAAATCTCCTGAACTAAACTGTAAGCCCGTTACATTGAGTAGTTAATCTACTTCTTGCATCTCATGCGAAAGTTCGCGTGTTTCGTTTATTTTCCCAAATGCTGATTCATTGCACCAGACACGTGTCTATTCGCATTTATAATATTGTCTACCCTGTCCGCCTTTACACAATTTTCTAGGTAGTTTGAAGTGGCTAGATGTAGATTATGCGACTGTAAATTAGTTATAAATTTTTTCTTTTTCTGATTTGTTTACAAACATTATTTTTGCAGTGATATGAATTAAATTGAACAAATCTACATACACCTTGATTTTTCTCACTTACTTTTTTTAAAATTTTCGAATTATTTTTTTTTAAAGCACTTGAAAAATTTTGTCTTTTTTTAAAAAAATTTAGGATGGTAGACAAATTCAAAATATAGCCTCGATGCGTGGTGTTCCACTAGTCGCAATGTCACCTGTGCCTCACGATAGTCCTGCACAATCTTATTGTTCGGATATACATGTTTATGAACCAAACTGGGCAAAATTTGCTGACTGTGCACAAGGATCACTTGATTGTACGGATCCTCATTTTCAACATTTAGTAAACCAGGTAAGAATTCAATATATTTTTCATTTTTTTTTTTTTCATTATTATGTAAAAATTTCACTTTTATTTTAAAATCCTTTTTAATTTATTTTCTAATATTTAATTAATTTCCGAGTTGCTGAAAAAAAAATGTTGGCTTCATAATGTTTTAAAATCATATTAAAGCTGATAGAGTCATTTTCTAGAGGATTTTAAGGTATCGAATTTGTAACAAAAAACAGTAAATTTGCTCATTTGTACTCAAAATTTATAAACATTGATTAGAATGCATATTAATTATAGTAGTCGATTGTTTTTTTTCTGATCATTACGCAAATGTGTGAATGAAATAGTGAAAAAAAAAATTTAACGCTGAAATTCAAAAACAATTCTTTTTGTGAATTTTGTTGATAGTTAAATTAGTATTCAAATTATAAAAATGAAAAAATTTAAGCTGGGTAAAAAAAATATTTTAAGAAAATGGATTAAAATTTTTAATATGTGAATAAACAACACATTAAATTATAAACTATACACGCATAATAATTTACAGTGAATTTAACACCTTATAGATCATATTTTAAATCAGTGTTTACTATTCAGCAGACTGAGCTTATAAAAGAGAATTCTACAAAGTACTAACAAATCATAAAACATCAACCCAAAAAAGATCGTTGACGGTATAATTTTATCGTTTTCCGATTGCGATTTTAAAATGTTGGTGTGTACAATTCGATTGAATTTAGTGGGAAACCATAGAATGGCTTTTATTGATTAATAATTAATAAGAGCAATGAATGTGTGCTTCCTTGAATCTCCGTATTTAATTTACTAGATATTTTTAGACCTATGTGAATGCCAAATCTGAAAATTTTGTGTTTCAAATTCTTATCTGACTACGTTTCTACCGTGTGGTTATTAACTTTGAAGCGAACTTTGGTAAAATATGAGTATATAATTAGCACACCAGCAGCCATGAAACTAAATGCATCAATAATTTAAAGACGATGGCGTTTGTGAACTTAAGTTCAAAGATCATACAAAGCTTTTTTTTAGACTAAAGAATTTTTTTCAAATTTTTTTTATAAAATTAACTACGTAATAATGTTGATAGAGGTTGGCCGCCAGAAATACATTTTATAAAAATGCAAATACATTATTTCTTGTTAATTATAGATGATGTTTTAAATTTCGAAAGATACAAAAGCGATGAAAAAGATGATACGAACTTGAATCTTTAGAATTTATTTATTAATGATTCATATATACCATGATTAATGAAAATTTATAAAGCTTTTTGCCTAATTTTCTTTACATTTTGTATCAGATGAATGGATATGATTCCAAAGAACAACAAAAATGGAATGCACAAATGATGACACCACATCCGATGAATCATAATATTCCAGCGCCCGATCTAACGACATTACCTTCCACAAATCTAGACTCTAAAAATGGTATACAACTTATCAATTTGACAGATTGTTCAAGCAATGGTTCAGTTTTAATGAACGGCTCAAATAGTAACACAAGTTCGGGCCCCACACTTATCAATCCGCTAATTAACAGTGGAAATGGAACAAATATTATAAATAATTTATCGGCGTTCGATCATAATACAGATCTAAGAAATGCATTAAGGCCAGATACACCATCCGATTTGTCCAATTGACTATTTGTGGCAAATAAATAAACATTAAAATTGAAATTAGAAATCTTCAAATCTTAAATAATTCGTAAAAAATATAAGGAAATTCAGCTTTGAACGTGTTATCTTGTAGAATTTTTGTCCAAATATTGTCCATTTTTTCTGTCATTCTTATTTGTTTGTTACACCTGTGCACGGATTCGTACCAAATACATGTTGTATCATAATAAATCGCACACATAACACAATCGTGATGCTTCACATTATGTATATAGATTGCTAAAGCTGAAGTGATTTCATTTTCTCTTGAAGAGAGAGAAAAAATCCAATTCACAGAGGATGCTAAGAATAGCCTAAAATAGTATTTTTTATAGGAGCTTATCAAGTAAGAACATCTAGTTGGCAAAGTAAAATATGATGCTAAGACCCACCTCTCTGCATTCATCTCATTGCTATACATCTAATAGCAGTAGAAAATTCAGTAAATCATAAAAAGCCTAACAAACTTAGGGCTAATAATTAGTATAAAATATTTAACGATTTTTGATGGCCCCTTGGATTCGCTCAGTAGACCACTTGGCTTATGTTGAAAAGGTTATAATTCAATTTGAAATAAATGCGACTGAGTTCTTCTATTTTAATGATGGATAAAAAAAAATTACGAATTTTATTTTTTCGTTTTTTTTTTTTTTTTTTCATTCAATTTTTTTCTATTTTTGATGGAAAAAAATTAGAATGTAAAACCTTAATTCAAAACAAATTTTATTTTAAAAGGAAAACTTGTAAAATAAACTGAATTTCAAACGAGAATTTGAAGAATTTTACAAAATTTATGTATTTTAAATGATTCTTTAGAATAAAAAAAAACAGAAAGAGCAAAAGGAAACACAACAGTCAAAAAAATTTATCTAGTGTATTGGAATCAAGCTCAAGTTGTTCTGTAAGCCATTTGGATTATCAAGTAATACATTACTGATGATACACTCATTATAAAATTATAATCATCAGACACATACATTATTGTTACTCGCACAAACAGACTTGTTAATTCAGATGGTATATGCTTCTCTCTGTCTCTCTCTATCTCTGTCTCTCTGTCTCTCACTATATACTTTGGAATATATAGTTTTTTTTTTGTTATTGAAAATTGTAATTAAATATGAATAAGAATTTTAATAAAAAAGGTTACATTTTATTGTAAAAAATGTTTGAAATTTGTTTATCAAAATAATTTATTGACTTTTTATTCACTCGATAATAACAAATATATCAAGTTTGAATTTTCATATTATAATTGCAAATCTTTTTTAAATGAATATATAAAAACAAATATCTTAATTAACCTATACTATTTTGACCCCTTAAAAACCTATAACCGGTAAGACTTCCAATTATTAATTTACACTTGACCTCAATCTTTTTATAACCTGATTTTAAAATATTTTAGCATTTATTTATTTAAAAAATAATTTTCATTCGCTCTTTAGAAAAATGAAAAGATAAATTTTTTTAAATTTCAAAAGTTGCTTTAAACTAAAAAATTTTTTCTAAATTAATTTGTAAATAATGTGAAAATTTTCATTTATTCAAATTCTTAAAAATTTTTAATAGGCTTTTGTTTAAAAGAGGAAGAAAAAAAAATTACAATTAATGAATTTGCTTTTTTTAAAATAAATTTTTTCATACTTATCCTTAAAAGCTAACAGATTTGTAATAAATTTTTACTTAAAAACTCTTCTTTTTTTAAAAAATATCTCTAACTTAAAGTTTATTTAGTATTTCGAATCATAGATATTTTAAATTTGAAATTATTAAGCCATAATCAAAAGCTAGATGTGTTCCCTTCATTTTAACCAGTTATATAATAAGCTAAACTTTAAAATTTCTTCGTTTTTTTTTTAAGAAAAATTACATTTTTTTTAAAGCATCCATAAGCAAGCATATAATCTGAAAACATAAATGAATGAAATGGAAATTTTTTCATGAAGAATAACCCTTATTGGTTAACTTAAATAAACAATCGTAAAAATGGCCTTTGATTTGATCGGCACTTTTCTAAGCGGAATTTACGCTTGTAGATGTTTATTACTTTATTACTTTTTTATATGTTTCAAAAAGAAGTGTCA
>BLXL01003882.1:0-12251 GCA_023170135.1 Acarapis woodi | reverse complement strand
TTTAACTATTTTAAATATAATGAAGTAATTTAAAATTTTAATGTTTGAAAAAAAAACAGGAAATTCGAATTCGGCAATTCAAATTATCTAATATTTTCCGCAACATTTATTACTTTAAATTTTAATATTTTTTTTTCATATATCTTGAATTAAAATTTGATTTTCTGGGACCTTTTGGAAATGAACATCGTTTCATATCAACAGTTTATTTTGAAGGCGAAAAATTGAAGTGTCTTTCTGCTCGATTGAATATTGACTTCCTCTAAAAATTTGAAATCATCAAATACAACAAAACAATAAAAACGAGTACCGTTTCGATAAAATGAATTCTCCAGATGGACGATCAATCAACGGATCAACAAATTTATTTTATAATCTTTTGAATCATGATGGCCAACGTTTAAATTCTTCAAATGTAGTTTTTGACAGTGGTGGTATGAATCACTTAAATGATAGTACTCGTATTCATAATAGTGGACTAAGTGGCCCTAGATTAATTGCTATGGTTTGTCCTATCACAATTATATTCGTGCTTGGCGTCACAGGTAAATTTTAAATTATTTATTAGTTGGTAAATTTCACAATTTATATGTTATGTGGAATTTATTAGGTCAAAAAATATTCTACTACAAGCTTCTTTGATCTTATTTCAACTTGAATAACAAAACTTTTTAATAGAAAAGAAAGAAAATATTTTTAATTATCTTTCTTTTCTAAGTGAATTTAAGTATTTTAACGACTGCATTCTTGATACTAATATGATTGTTAGTTAATAATTATTATAGATTTATTCATTTGAAAAAAAAAAATAAAAATGGTCATTAAATAATGCTACAAATAAATTTTTTTTATAAATTTTTCAAATAAATAGAAAATATACATACATAATTTATTTATCAACTGTAAACATATTTTAGTATAATTTGCACAGATTTTCTTTTATTTCGTCAAAATGTCTTTACAACAAAAATTCTAATTTTATTTTTTCGATGTCTTTGAAAAATAAAAGTTTATCAATATAAAATGTGATAACTTTAAAAAAATTATCTTGCTTATCGATTTATGTTTGAAGAAAATAAAAATTAGCTAAACTTGTTTAATCGGTAAACATGATGAGTAATTTAAAAATTCGTTTAAGATGAGAATTATAGAATTTAGCTAAAAATTTTTGAAAAATTTAGTGTTAATTTTCATATTTTCATTTATGAACCGTAATGAAAAACACTAGTTATATTAAATTAATTATGTTTACTTAAGAATTTAAGATAAGTTGAGAAATATGATTTCACTTCTTTAAGAAATAATATTTTCAAAACATAAAAATTTTTATTCGATTTGATACAAGATTAAATTTTAATTTTCCTAAAATGTTTTTTACGATCAAAGTCATTTCACTTTGAATTAATTGGAATCTCAAAAATTAGGAATGAATTATATACTTTTGAAAATTAAACGTAAATCTTAGATATAAAATCGAACCGAAGTCAAAATTAAGCTATGTCAGTATGTTGTCTATTTAGGTAATAATGAAGATATTAATTTAGAAAAATTGAATTAGATTCAGGAGTTTATCATTTTTATAACGGAGGTGGTTAGTTAGCAAGAATTTATCGATTTGTATTCACAAAATAGATTTTAAGATTTTTCAATTAAAAATATCTCATATTAAATAATTTGAAAGCGATAAAAAAAAACTCTAATATTATAAAAAATAGAGACAGAATTTAGAAATTTTTTTTTCTTTCATTTGTGTATAAATCAAGTTGACATTTTTATTAGAATATAAAAAAAGCTTGTCGTTTCTGCCGAAATTTTTTCAAAAAGCATTAGGCTGAAACTTATTGAAAAATAGATTAAATTTCAATTACTTCTAATTCAAAAAAATCAATATTATTTTATTAGGTAATCTATTAGTCATCGCGACTATAGCAATTAATCGTCGAATGCGTTCTGCCTTTAATACTTTTTTGTTGAATTTAGCAATTGCTGATCTTTTATTAGGTGAGTAAATATTTAATAATTGTTAATGAAAATTATTATTTAATATTCAAATCAAAAAAAATTAAACAAAAATAATAAATTTTAAGTAATTTTTGCAGTCTGTCTCGAACAAAAGCAATACCATACAAAACAATAACATCGCAAATAAGTTATGTTTCTGAAAATACGTTTTAGACTCACTTATCAAATTTTCAGTTATTATATTAAAATTACATTTTAAATGTTTTTGATTCCATTTATATAATGCACAAAAAAATCACAAGAATAATCAAGGAACAATTAAATAAAAATGTCTAAGGATGATTCCAAAAATATTGAAAAATATCCTTTTTTCGTCTTTTCTAATGATTTCATTCTTGAATTCTTCAAATAGTTTTTAAAATTTTATGCCTTTTTTTACGTCTATAGTTATTTTTCTAATTTAATTTATTATAGAATTTTTAGCCTTTACACTTTGCTATTAGGAGACTCGAAATTATTTATTGGACTTATTAACACAATCCAATTTGGCTATTACTCTCAATTATATTCTTGCTTGTTTTTTTTAATTTCCAATGAATTTTTTCAAGTAATTTCCATCATCTCCATTGATTTTACTTTTTTTTTTATTGGTCCTTTTTTTTTTATTCTAAACAGTTTTTTTTTTTCTTATCGGCATCGAAAAGAGTTTGAAAATCATTACAATGAATGGTATTCAAAATTCACAACTTGTTTTCTTAACTATCATTTCATTTTGCGAAAATGAATGGATAATGATTATTGAAACTGAAATTTCGAAAGAGGAATTAAAATATTTCTTAGTTTATATTTTTAGGTCAATAGCTAATTTTGTTGAACCTAGTGACGAATATAAATTTTAACGCTCATTATTAAATTATAATCAGGAAAAAAAAATCAAAACAATTTTATGACAAGATACAAAATTTTGTGATATATTTTATAGAAAAATTTCATAATCAAAGAATAAGTATAATCAAATCGAATTCAATTAGCTTCTCAAAATATATTTCTTAGAAAAATTGCAAAAATGTATCAGCAGATTTTATATAAAGCTTATCTAGGAAATAAAAAAAATTGATTTTATCTCAGCAAAATTCACAAAATGTAACTTTTACCGAATAAATTTCGAAAATGAGAAAAATAACATGCAACAATTTTTGATAAATTTAAATTTTTGCTCATTTTGAGAATATTTAATTTTTAGTTTTTCCAAATACCAAGTAAACATATTTATTAAATTTTACATTATTTTTTTTTATCTCTTTAAATCATCACAGGCATATTTTGTATGCCTTTCACACTTTCTGGATTTATTATGAAACAATTCATTTTTGGGCCAGTCATGTGCAAACTTATTCCGTATCTTCAAGGTAGGTTTTGTTAAAAATTTAAAAATTATTTTATGTGCGACGTGATCTCCATATTAAGATTACACTCTTTTTTTACCGGAATATATATTGCTCTGATGTAAAGTACTGTAGTATATTTAGAAATTACAAGCAAGGAATTTATTTTGCTCTTTAATAATGTCCTAGTGAAGAATAATTCCAAGTTTTGATCAAACAATTACTTGAAATCCATCGTCATCGTAATAAATAATTATATTACATTTTAATTAAAATCATTCTAAATCTGAACTCTCTTACTTTAAGATCAATTTATCAATTTACAAAATTTATTTTTCTTAAAACCATAACACAGCGAAAAAAATGGGTGTTGCATTAATATGCCTTTAATATCAAAAATTACGAAAACAATTAAATATTTAGGATGTTAAAAAAATTTTCGGTTAATCAGTCTTTTTTTGAATGATAGATTTCAATTTACCGAATTCACCATGTAAGAAATATATACAAATTTTAACTATTTTAAAAACAATTCATTAAAAAAAAATCTAACTTATTTGATTAAATTTTTGAGTAGAAAATCAGTCTTACTATTTACTGAAGACTCATATTTTTAATAAACGACTAAAAAAGGGTTTAAATGAAAAAAAATTCAGAAACAAATTCGAACTTTTTTACTCTAGGTCAGAAAAAATTTTTTTTACATTACTCAATAAATTCATGTTCTTATTTGAAGAACCAATTTATATAATTTTTTATCTAAATCAAAGCTATTAAAATAGTGACAGTATTATTTTTTCAAAAGATTAATTTGTGTTCATGAAAAATAAAAAAGAAACATTACAAATATTCTAAAAATTTCTCATTTTTTTACTGAATATAAACCACTCAATATTATTTACATTTCGTCTTATGTGAATACAAATATTTTTGACTATGACTTACAGACAATTAATTATTTCTAAAATTACTATTTTATAAAAATTATAAATTACAGACAAGAATATGAAGAATAAAAAAATCATCGACAATTTGCATCTAGTTGTCAAAAATTTCGTCAAAAAATTCTAAAAATGTTAGAGAGCAATTGATAAATTATAAATTATAAATAAAACAATTACGACATTCAAGATATTTGTTTTGTAATATGAACGAGTTTTTATTTTTATATTGCATGTGTTGAATTTTTTCAAATTTTTCAATTTTTTTTTATTATTTAAATATCTTTCGTATTCGTCTTTTGATGTTGTCTTTTTTTTCATTCATTTCAACTAATCTTTTGAATTTTTTTTTTTGCTTAAAGCTGTTGCGGTAACTGTTAGTTCGTGGACATTAGTTACAATGTCAGTGGAGAGGTAATAATTATTTTTTTCAAAAAAAAAAAGAAAAAATTTTAAATTTTTTACTTTCATCTGACTTTGATCATGTTTATTCAACAGAGTAAGTTATCAAAAATGCATAAAAGAATTACACCAATTTATCATTTATTCCAATTTACTTTACATCCAAAGTATTACGCAATTTGTCATCCTTTAAAATCAAAATCTTATAGACAAAGTTCAGCACATGTTTATAAAGTTATAGGCGGTGTTTGGCTTCTAGCTCTTATAGTTTTATCACCGATTGCTTACCTTTCTGAATTACAGCCCACTCAAGAAATCGGTATGTTAAAAATTGAATCAAAATTTTATTCTAATTTTACATTCGAAATCGGTGTTGAAAAATTTTGATGAATTTTTATAAAAAAATTATTTTAAAAAATAAATCTTGAATAAAATATGACAGATAATAAATTTTCATAAAGAAATTATTTTTCAAAATTGATGAAAAAAGAATAGTATATTTATTCAACTTAAAATTGTTTGAATATTTAACTTGTAATTTTGTTTGAAAACAATATGTACTTATACAAAAATAGATCTATTAAAATTATGCAATGTAGAATAATTAATTTTTTTTTAAGCATTCAATGGGGGCATAATTTGGATAATCAATTCTCAATCAAATTAAATTTACATAACAAAATTAAAAGTTTAAAATTTAATTTTTTTGTAATCTAAATTTTTTCATAAATTTTTAATTTCTTGTCCTCAGAAAAAAAATAAATATGTTTCTTTTTTTGATTTACAATTTGACAATTCAAGCCATCTTCTACTAAAGATGTTCCTAGTTTTAAATAATAATAATTTAACGTTTCAAGTTTAACGACTACCGAGTATTTATAATATTAAGTTCAGTTAGTTTTTATTATTATTATTATTATGCTGAAACTGCACATGAGTAAAAAAATTAAGAATAATGTTTGAAATGTGAATTTCCGATGATGAAGAATAAATAAATTTAAGCATCGCTTAAACAAATATTATTTAAAGAAAAATGTTTTTTGAAAAAACACCTAGAAATAATTTAATAAATGTCAATCGAAAAATTTAATTTTTAATATTTCTATGGTTTTCCTTTTGAAATATTTATAAATTGCAATTAATTCTCCTTGATATGGAATACAATTTTCACGATTAAATATCAAAAATCTAAAAAATTAGATATTGATAGCAATCAAGTATATAAAAATCGGGTCAACATTACTCTATAAATTTTCGATTATTGGTTCTAAAAAAACATTTATGAGTAAAATGGCGAAAAAAATTTCGAGCTAAAAAATTTATATATATTTTAGCGAAAAGTTAATTTTGTAATGTTTTCAAAATTCATTACCATTTCATAATAAATATAATTTGGACAAAAAAGAAATTTATATTCGCTTTGAAAATAATCTTGTTACATACCATAAAAACCAATTGTCTTCCTTTGAACATTTGTTTATTTTCTGATTTTATACATTTGCATAATATTATTCACTTAAATAAATTATTCAATAGCGCATTTTTAATTTCACAGATTCAATTAATCAATTTAAATATCATAAATTCAAGAGCCTATTCATAAAATAATATTTTTTAATCATTTTGTTTATCATAATGTGCTTAATTGGATATCATTTTTTTTCAGCATTATAAATTTTTTATAAATCAATATAAGCTTGCATATCCGACAATTTTTTTTTTTTAATTAGGAATTCAATAAATTCTTCATAAGGAAATTGATATGAATTTTAAAACTCTTTTATTTAAAATAAATTTTTTTATTTTGCAAAATTCTTATCTTTTGGGTAATTCAATTTTCTTTTTTTAGGTAAATTTAAATGCAGAGAAAATTGGTCATCAAAAAACCACACCATTATGTTTACAATTTTTTTAGATATAATTCTATTTGTAATTCCTCTTTTTATTATGATGGTTAGCTATTTTTTAATTGGTAAGTAAAAAGTTGTTATTCAGACTATAATCAAATAATATTTTATTTTCGTATAATTTATGTTCCATAATTTAGAACATAAAGCGTCAATATACTTTTTTATGATATTCCCTTGAAGAATGATTTTTTTTTTAATATTTTTAGCCTTACAGTTTCTTTCGATTGGAAAACAAAACGTCATGCATTTATCGACAAATGATGGACAAGGTAATAATCAAAAAGATATTTATAATAAAACTAATGAAATTTTAATTCCTAAATTAAACAAAACCGACTATTTTATTTCGTTTTTTTTTTCATAAAATATTTGACACTCATTAGTTATGTGAAATATAATTTCATTTTAAATATAAAGACAGAATTTTTTTCAACATTAAGATACTTAATATATTATGTGTAAAACTTTTTAATATAATGTGTACTATCAAATCACTCGAGTAACCATTTCCCAAATGGCAAAAATTTTTCACTATAATTATTAGATGGAAGACATTTTTTCATAATATTTTCAGGTCAAAGAAATCTGTTAGCGATTCGGGTTAAATTTTTCAAAAATCTAATTTTTATTATCATATTCAACATGTGTTAATTAGATATATGCTCACATTCATTGATTTTTAATAAAAATTTTTTCATAGTAATGATTTAAAAACTGATAATTTAAAATCAAAAATTTTGGTTTTTAGAGTATTTTGTACTTTTTGCTGTTTCAATTCGGCAAAAAATTTCATCGAAAAATTACAAAAAAAAAAATTAAATTTTTTTTAGAATTCGTGATAAAGTGTTAATCGACTTAATATTTTTGAGTCGATATCAAATTTTAAATTTCGAATGTCTAGAACTATACTTTATAAATACAAGTCTGAAAATTAGATGTTAAATGAATTTATATTGATATTGCATTTTTGATTTTCATAATTTTCAATTTTTTCAAAAAGAGATCGGCATATTTATACATTGAGTATATAATTTTATTGATTTAGATTCAATTTTAAGTTTTCCAGATCACTTATAACAAGATTTCAAATTTTTGACTGTCTTTTGATCTGTCTTAATATTCACACATCAAAACACTTATGTATAAAACTCTAATAATTTCAAACTAAACAAATAAAATTTATTACAAGTCTATTTAATTATAAATTCTAATGAACCATCACTATAAAATAATATATTTAATGTTCTTCCAATGAGACTAGAATTTCAGTCTGTTATAAGATTTATTTTATCAAATGCATCTCATTACATAAAATTTATCGCAATTTCAAAAGTTAAAAATTTTTTCTTTTTCAAACAATGTTTCAAAAAAAATTACTCGAATAGCATTTTTTTCAAGTGAGGAAAATCAAGTATAGATTTTTAAAATAAGTTCATTTTGCAATTGCTTATGAAATAATTTTTAAGTATATTAATTAATTAATTGAATAAATAAATAAAATAAAGGTATTCATAACAAGTTGTCTAAAATATAAATAATATAAAATGAAAAATAACTTATTCAAAATAAAAATTTGATACACTTTTGAAAAAAATCGAAATTATATTTTAAATATCTCACAGCGTTTTGGTCTTTTAATATCAAATTCAAAATTCACTAGTACAGACCTTGATAAATACTTGAAATTAAGTTCAAAGAGATTTTTAAATCAGTTCACAGTTATTTTAATGTTGATGATTATGCTGATGATCAACTGATATTTACTTGCAAACAATTAAAAAAATTGTGAAAAATCTAAAAAAAACATTTTCAAAACAATCGTAGTACACATTTCGATCAAAGAAAGAATAATTCAATAAATCTGATGAAAGTCAGTTAAAAAACGAAAAAAATACACTCTTTTCAGAAAAATATAGTTTTTGATGAAACAGTTTAAATATTCATAAATTTTTCTGTCATTTTTATTTTTTAAATCTAATTTTAAGCTGTCTAATGATTGAGGAAAAAAAAAATTAATGCATGTTTATTTTTATTGAACATTTTTATCATGAGATAATGTTTTCGCTGATTTACTTTTATCAAAAAAAAATTATTTTTTGAATAAAATTTAATATATTGAAAATTTCTAGAATTCATTAGATAAAAACAAAAAAAAATCTAAAAATTGTTGAAAAATATTCATTGTAATATCTATTCTAAATATTTTAATTAATATTTCTCTATAATCTCTAAACTAGCACCTTATCAAGTAACCACTAGACGATCTAGCATCGATGTAATTTATGCTGGTTGTGATAAATTTTTAAAAGAAAAACATTCCCAATCTGATTGCTTGAAGAATTCTCAAAAGAAAAACGATAGCCTAATACGTAATGAAAATTATTTAGAACAAATTAATGAATGCAATCCGAAAAATCGACCGACTCAAAGTGAAACGACACAACAATTGACATTTTTGAATTCACATGAAACACTTTCTGCCAAATCTTTAGTTAATAAGTCAAAGATTATTTCATTTAGTAGAAGTTCGGAAGATATAAATTTATATGAAAAAGAGACACCTTTAAAAATTGATAAACAAGCCACATCTCATTCAATATTTGTTAAAAATAATGAAAATTCATCCTTCTTCAAAATGTCATGTTTGAATATTTCTATGAAAAGTGCAAAAAAAAAAATCTTAAAAATAAAAGATAGAGAAAATAAAAACTCGCTTGTAGCAATTTCGAATCTAGAACAAATAAATCTTGGCTTCAGTCCAAACAAAAAAGATAAGAGTAAAAAAAAAGACAAAATTTCAAAGCTTAATTCATCAACAATAGTTAATAATCAGCATAATTTAAGCTTGAATAACAATGATATCATTACTCCAGTTAAAAAAGGTCATAAAAATAATATCAAAATAAATAAAAACAATGAAAAGTCAATATCCACATTGAAAACTTTTAAAAATAACAGAGATCAAACGGAAATGAAATTAAGATCTAGTATAGACAGAAGTTTTGCGCAAAAAAGACAGTCTAGAGTAATTAAAATGTTAGTGATTTTAATACTGGAATTTTTTATTTGTTGGACACCATTGCACTGTATAAACTTAATTTCACTTTATAAGCCTAAAATTGTTTACGAAGCAATTGGTTATAATGGCTTAACAATGTTTTTGGTATTAGCTTATACAAGTTCTTGTACAAATAGTATCACTTATTGTTTTATGAATTCGAAATTTAGACAAAGTTTTTTTACATTGTTCCGTTGTTGCCAAAGTGAAGAAAAAACAAATCCAAATCGGTTTCTTAAGCCTAAAATACATTCAACAACTATTGAAGAATTATAAAATATTTGTGATTTTCTATCCTGCTAAGCTAAATTTAATTTGCCTGAAATTTCAAACAAACAATATTTATTTCAATATATTAGAATATTTCAAAATATTAGCTACGATCTATTCAAACAAAATTTAAGAACAATAATGCATGTAATAAGCGATATAAATGGTGAGAATTTTAATAAAAAATAAAGAAAAAAATAATAAAAATTTTGTCAAATTATAAATTTCAGATTTTTAGATAAAAATATACAGTTTTAGTGTACAAAAAATGCCCAAACAAGTATTCGAGAATAAATTTTTATATCTATTCTGTTAGAAATTTAAAATGAATTAAAATTCATTACTTCAAAAATAATCCTAAAATTATTCCAAAAAAAAATGTATATTTCTTTTTTGGAAATTTTTGTGTGTTAATCATGAAAATTCTAAGTTATTGTTTGAAAATGATTCGAGTAGGCTGATTTAAATATATCAAAGCATTTTAATGTATTTTAAAAATTCTATTCTAACAAAAAGAAATTTATAATGAAATACACGACAAAATAAAAAATATTGCCCAATGATCCAAATATAGTTTTTTTTTCGCTTTTTCGTCAATTTTCTATTTTTTCAAAGGTAAAAATTTTGTTGCTCAAGCAATAATAGCAAGTAATTTCTGCAGCTATGTTTTTTTTTTGAATTTTCAATACTGACCAAAATCACTAATGTCGAATAATTGCAAAATTTTTATTTCAAATAAAAATTCTTTGGTCACTTATAGATAAAATAAAATTTATAATTTAATAATAAATCAAACATTTAGTATATATATCATTTTGTTGATTTTGAAACAAAATAAAAACTTGAATGTAAATCAAAAATATTTAAGAAGATGACTAATAATTGATATGAATATATTTATGATTAAACAGTTTTACAAGCCTTTTAAATTTTTTTTCATTTAATTTTATTGTGTAAATAAATAAATAAAAAATTGTATAAAGACATAAAGAAAAGTTAAATATTGTTAATAATTTATAAACATATATTTATAGCCAATAAATGATTACTCTTTTATTTCTAAAGAGCATATCGATATTTATATTTTCAAATCACTTTTCTTATCTGTAATTTATTATAAAGATTTTTTGAAAACTAAACTTCATTTACAAAAATTTAAATTTGTGCGCATTGAAACATAAGCTAATTTTTTTCGCAAGTAATTCTAATAAATGTTAAGCTATGCAAACAAAAAAAAAAACGATACCTAAAATAAAAAAGAATTAAAAAAAATATAATTGTTTTAAATAAATCACTTTCGATTTTGAAAATTTCTTTCTCTAATAAATTTTAATATTTAATGATGAGCTCACTAAATCTATTAGCTTATCAACATTTTTTATCGAATAATTTAAGCAAAGATTCTTTTTATTACTGATTTTTAAATATATCACTTGAATTTTTTTAGTATCAATATCTTTTTAGTGTTAGAAAAATTAATTAGATTTGGGCTAATAAAGTTGCTTATTGATTTTAAGTAATATCTTATAACTAATAAATTATGACCTATGATAAATGTTATATTAGTATCATTAACTCTAATTTACAATGTGATATAGAAAAAAAAAATTTTGATGCGTGTCAGTAGCTTTTACTTTCATATCAAAGAGAGCCATTTTCAGAATTTAATTCAATTTGTAAGTAAGCGAAAAAAAATTAAGTTTTATTTTTTTATCGTATAATGCTTTGACTATTTTTTTTTTGCTAAATAAAATTTTAGAAGTTCTAAATATAATTTTTTTATATTTTACTGTTTTTTTTTTTTTCTTATAATTCTTAAGGATAGAACAAAAAAAAAAATAAATAAAAAATAATTTGAAATGAATTAAATTTTCAAAATGTTTTGAATAGGAATGTAAATGAAAATTTCGATTTAACCAAAAATGAAAAAGTTATTATCTATACATTTAATTCTGATGAAATTTTCATTTGAAATTGAGGACCAAAAAAATTTATATAAATATTTCAATTTTATTGTCTGATTTTTTCTTTTGAATAATTTTGATAGACCAATTTGTAAAAAAATCCCATCTAATTTTGTATACAAAAAATATGTTACATTATTTATTATAATTCGTAACTAATATTCTGATACATGAGTATCAAACAAAATAAGATGATTTTGTAATCTCAAATAAATTTTTTCGATTAAGATAGAATCTATGAAACAAAAATTGAAAAAAATTAAATAAATTTTATGATTTGAATAATAAAGTTAAAAAAAATTTAATTTAATAATATTTGTTCATCGAAAGTTAAAAAAATAATTACAATAATATCTAAT
>BLXL01003875.1:0-10547 GCA_023170135.1 Acarapis woodi | reverse complement strand
GTGTTTCTTCCTATAAGAAGAAGATGAAAATTGTGAGTTATTAATTATATGCTGTTGATGAGTAAATGACACCAATGGTGACATATTAAAATGAATTTAGCTGATTTTTTAATCAAATCGAAAATCGAATTAAAATTTAGAGTAATATGAATAGACGACTAGATTGAATGATAAATCAAATTGAATAGTGGCTAATTTAACGAATGATTTCGATAAAAATGAAAAAAAAAAATAAAAATAAAATAACGATCACTTACATCCTGCAACATATCCTGAGCTCCGATTGCTTTAAGAATAGATTTCTTATTTGTCTCCTGTATTTCGCCTCCAATCAATAGTTCATCAAGTATGAAATAGGCCTTTTCAAAATTAAATATGATATCTAATTCACACACAGATCCAAAATATTTGTCCAAAAGTTCAACATATCGATGAATCAATTCAAGAGTTAACAATTCATTGTCCGTCGGGTCAATCGCACAACAAAAATAGAGACTTGCATACCGCTTGTAAACGACTTTATAATCTTTATATTCAATAAATGAACACATTTTCGGTCTGCGAGATAGTATTAATTGAATCAGATCTCGAGTAACCTTCTTTTCCACTTTAGTTGGTTGTATGTAGTACCATTTTTGAAGACGAAGTTTACCTTGTCTGCTGAAAAGTAATAGAAAGTTGAGCATTTTTGAGAATTGTTAAGTAAATTTTAAAATAATTTTATATCACTTCCTATAAAAAAAAAAAAAAAAAAAAAACTTCAATTAAAATAGAACTTAAAATGAAAAAGTTTAATCATTTGATAGATCATAGCGATATTTGAATTTAATTATTATAAAAACAAATATAGAGGAGCACACACGTTTACGGACATATAATTGAATAAATGACATTTCTTTTCATACACAAACATTTTATAGCACATGCGTGTTACTTATTTTGAAAATTAATATTTTTCCATACATTTTTTAAATTTTATGCCGAGATTCAAAATTTTAATTTATTAAGTTCTTATATTCTCTTAAAGCGTCTTTTCCTTATTAAACAAATAATTTTTTAACCTCTGTTTGATTAGAATTTTAAAAAAAATCTTATCTTTTAGGCTAAATGCAAATAATTTTCGACAAAGAAAAATGAATCGAAAGCATTACAATTCATAAATTTTTGTTGATAAATTAATTTCTAGATTACGTATGTATACCTAAAAAATAATTTTTTTAAAATTAATTTGAAGAAGTCAATTTAAAGAGCGTAAAAAATAAATAAAAAATTTAGTTGAGTTATTACAAGAGATGAAAAAATATATCAGGTAATTATTTTTCTTAGTTTGCTAATTTAAAATTTTGTATACAATCTTATTAACAGGTAATTATATATTTATTATTTTTAATATTCAAAAATTAATAAACAGTATTTTTCATAGAAAGTTTGATATATGTTTGCGTTTGAACTGATTAAATTCAAATTGAGACAACAGTAAAATCATTTCTTTTTTTGTCGATGCAAATATTTGGATAAGTGTATAATAAGCGTTTACTTTTGACTGTAAATTGTTGTTCGGTTCGATCAAAACTCATATTCAAAAGTCGATTTAAAAGTTTTCTGATTGTTTCAAATCGATATAGATATCCGAAAGTAAAACTCATTACTTTGAATAAGGTTTGTTCAAAAAAATTCATTTTAATTAGACTCGCTTCTTCGACAAGATCATTAGCTAATAAGCTATACTTAAGAAATGTATTAGCATATATCAAACTGACAATACCCTTCATCGAAGCACAAATGCCGTAACTCATCATCTTCGATTCTTGTGATGTACAATTCGCAACCGTTGGTTTAATTTGATTTTCTAAAATATAATTGCAGAGATACCGCTGAAAATTAAGGTCTTCAATATTAAATAAATTAAATTGATCTTCCATGCCAAGAAAATTACCAATACATCTCCAAAAATGAATTAAGCCTGTTAATTGTTCATCACTCAATTTCAAGCCAAAATGTTGACCATTGTTTATTATTTGTCCTAAAAACGCGAATTGAGTCATGAACATATCGAATTGTGAAAATTTGAGAATATCTTTATCAATTTGTAGGTCCTTATTACGTTCGTCCATTACTTTTCTGTGAATGGATCGAATCTAGATAAAAAAATTTTATTTTTGATGTTTAATATTAAATTTCAATGAAATAATACTTACCTGAACAATAGATTTGAATGCATTATTATTTGAGTCAAAAATATCTCCTTCATACCATTTTTTTACATGAATTGCCGTATTTAAGTAACGTTTAAAAAGAAAAATAATATTCTGAGAATTGCCAGTGCTTATAAGTGTTTCAAGAATAGATTGATTATAAACTAAGATTACCAAACCAGATAAATGGGCAGTGAATATGCTGAAAAAATAATCTCTTCCTGTTTTATTACCTATTTGAAATTTTTCACTATCAAACCAAATTGGCTTTTCAAAATTTGGATTCTTTTCTCGATCTGCAAATCGTTTAGAGCCAACACTTTTAACGTGATTAAAAAAAGAAGAAGCTTTCAATTTCAACTCATCATCCATAATTTCAATGATAATTTCAAAAAAGTAAAAGTAGAAAAAATTTTATAAAACATTCATCGTAAAGAAAAAATTATAAATTTTATTCGTTTTAAACAAAAGCTGCAATTTTGTCTTAAAAAAGCGGTTTGAAAACATGTTCTTTAATTTCAAAATGGGTCACAACAACACTGTTGGATTCATTTTCATAAAGCTTGTCAAAGAAGACTGTATCAACGATACTAGGGATGCTTTTATTAATTTTCGAAAAAAATAGAATAATTATTTGTTGGTAAATTTTTTTTTATATTTTAATCACTTCCTTCGTCTAATCGAATAATATTTTGATTTTTTTTTTTGCGTTGAAATATCTTATCGAAAAAAGTTTCATGAACAAAATAAATAATAGATAATCTTAGCTGATTCATAAAATTTAATAAAGATAAAAAATTTACTACCAATGAATAACTTAATTATCTTTTTATTCATTGAATTTTCAGAACCAGATCTTTTATTAAGATCCTTGCCCTGAATATAATGCAAGAAGATTTGAAGAAATTTTTTGAATAAATTAGATAAAAGCTTTTTGAATATTAAATTGGGATATAGAAAAAATCAGTTTATCGTTTGCCATGATGAATTAAATTTTTATTGTTAACAATTCATAATCAATTAAGGATATTTCGTTAAAATTTAAAAATAGTAAGAATCGAACTTTGCTAGTATGATTGGGATTACTCGATTTTTTACGAATTTCTGTTAAAGAAAATGTATATTTACAGAAAAATTTTTAAAAATTTGAAATAAAATGAAATTGCGTTTGAATGAAAAATGATCGAGTCAAAAAAAGATAAGGATTCGATAAAATGATCATAGATGACTCAAAAATTTTAATGGTTATGGTCCAAAAAATTTAAAATATTGAATCAAATTTTGTCATAAATCTAAATATGATTTATTTTCAAAAAAGTTATTTACAATAATCATAATAATTAGATTGACAATTAGCTGTTTAATAAAATTTTTCAATATTAAGTTCATTGGTATAATAAATGACAATAAAAAATAAAACTAAATTGTTTTAGAATCAGATAAATAAACAAAATTCTGGATTGATTGTATCTAAATAGTAAACTATTTTATATCATTTTAAAAATGCATTAACAAAAATTTAAATAAAAATTAATCAACAATCTAAAAATTTTTTTTTCTATTTCATTTTATTTCAAATTGTTTGCATCATTTTAATTTTCATCTGAATTTTGATTTTTAATCTTCTTGGGAGATCTTACTAAATTATACTCGTCTTTGAGACGAAGTTCAAAATTTTCACACTTATCCAATAGATTGTTACATTTTTCGCTACACTTTTCGCTACATTTTTCATTGTCGGACTGATTGTCAGACTTAATCAATTGAATAGATTTCTTATTTTTTAATATGTCGCTCTTACTTTGATTTATTTGCAAATTTAATATTTTAAATTTTTTTATTTTCTTAATGCACTCCATTTTCTCGGAATTTTTCGGCTTTTCAGCTTTACCATTCAAAACTTGCTGTACTTTGCAGATATTTTCATTGTCTTCTAGTTTATCAAGTAAATAATCTGAAATTTTAAATTCATTTATTTTGACCGAACCGATGTTACAAGTTAACTTTTTGGTTTGATAAATTAGATCATCTAATTTTTTGGTAAACTTATTTTCTGAAAATATTTTTTTTTCGATTTTAGATCGATATTTTTCCTGTATTTCTTCAAGTTCATCAGCTTTTTTAGTTCGTTGTACTTTTGTTTCTTTGATCATTAAAGTTGATTGCTTCAAATCTTGTTTTACCGGCTCGTAATCAAATATCCACACTGCAACCGTAATGTTATCTGTGCTACCTCTTCGATATGCTTCAAGTGTCAATTGCTTCGCCAATTCTAAACTCAATTCATTTTTGCTGATCGAAAATCGCATCGATAATAATTCTTCCATTTTATTTTTCACAAACTTGATTGCAGCTTCATTTGAAAAGAAATCAAATAAGCCATCTGATGCAAATAAGGCAAATTTAGGCTTAAGATCATTTAAATTGAATGTGAGTATATCAGGATCTGCGATAACATAATTCTTTTCTTTGAGAGGAAAATCTCCCAATGCTCTAGAACAAGCAAGAATACCGGATACTCTCCAAACTCCATTAAATTTAACAAAGCCACCTGCATCGTGAATGCGTTTATACTCTACAGGTGTATTAGGTTTGTGGTCGAATGAAAGCGCAATAGTATTGCCTTTATTATCACATAAAACGCCACGTGAATCACCAATATTTGCAATAATCAATTCATTTGTATTTACATATCGAAGGGCGACAATGGCTGTTGAACCGGCAATATCACCTAAAATGTGGATTAATGGAAAAAAATTTGTAAATAAAAAAATTTATTTATTTAATTATTTTACCTGTATTCTTAAGTCGAGAGCATAATATAGAATCAAATTTTAATATCTGTTCCGTTAATATTTTTGAAATGGTTTCGATATTTATTTTTTTGCATTCACTGATTTTACTGTCTATTATCATTTGATCGAATGATTTCTTAACAGAATTAAGTAGATTTTCTTGCGCGTAATTCGATGCAGTCTAAATTGATATACAAAAAAAAAATTAATTTACTTTTTATAAATAGAACAGAAAAACAGATAAAATGTTTTTTAAAAAATGTTAGTCTAAATTAATTTGATAGGAACACAATAAAAATAACTAAATAAATTTGATCAAAATAAGTATAAGCACAAACATATAGATAATTTAACATGTAATATTTAATAGCAAACGAGAAAAAAAAGCTTTTCGATCCTTCCAGTGTTCTGGTAGAAAATGATGATTGGCTTTTAGAACATTATCACTAATGATTATTTTCGGCCGGGTGCTACCTTGTTACGCTCACTGCACCCTTCTGATTCTTCTTTCGGTACTTTGGATTACGTTTTTACAAACTGGCTACTAGTACAGATTGGTTTCTAAAATGACTTACGTTTCCTCCGTGTCCATCAAAAACGGCAATCATTTCAAAATTGTGATTAGTCGTATTATCCGCTTTTTTTATAGAGTCGAATTTTTGACCATTTAACAAACATTCGCCATTAATGGTATCGAATTTGAATGAAAAATTATCTTCCATATGAGGTCTTTAGGAAAATAGAACAAAATGGTTTAGTAAGACAAAAAAAAGACTTGAAATCAAGAACTACCTTCTTCCTTGAATAGCATAAATTCCTAATTGATTAGCTTTCAATTCATAGATCACATTCTCCAAATTACTTGCGCTAAAGTTAGTTTGAAGGAAGTGCCTTTTTATGAATTTGAATAAATATTTATCATGAAGTACATTTAACCAAAAATCGAATGTTTGTGTGAAAAAGAGTAGAATGATAATGCTTATTAAAAAAAAAGGTGTCAACGGCTTCATGATTAAAGATCGAATCGAATCTTCGATATGATCGAAATTAATATTGCTCAATGAAAAATTTCCTAACGTTTTAATGTGATTGAAAATTATTCCGAAATGTGAAATAAAAGTTTGATGTAAATATTCATCTGAATCATCCATTTTCAAATGAATGTTTCTCATATTTGGGTTTTAATATATGTATAACATAAGTATAGATTAATTAAGACCAGAAAATTGAAAAAAAAAAAAACGATTTAAAAAATTTTTTTACTTTATTTTTTAAATTTAGTATAATCAAAATTAATTTTAAGTATTAACTAATTTTAAGATAATAAATTTAGATCGAAATTTAAACAATAAATTAAAAAACATTATTTTTAATATAGAATTTTCAAAAACAACTTTTCTATATATCAATCACAAAAAGAATAAAATTTTTTTGATTAAAATTAATTGTTTTACAGCGATTGATTGCGAATAAATAAAATGCGAATATCAGTTGATTAACACAAACCATATAAAAAAAACATGAACATCTTTTATTAATTTATTTAGTTATGTTTGCCAAGAATTTTTGTTTTTCTTCAAATGACTTTGGTGTTTTGAGATCAACACACAAAATTTGAATTTATTAAAAAAGAAATCCTTATAGATTTCCTTAATTAAATATTTTTTGAAAAAAAATCAAATTATAAGAATAATTTGCTTACTAAAAAGAAAGGATTTCAAAGTTGTTCAATTCATACCAAAAAGGCTAGATAATCAAATTTTCACATCAAGAAAATTCTTTTTTTTCTAGAAACAATAATTCAAAATTTTGCCTATTTTTGGTCTTCAATTTCGAAATAATTAGTTGTTTTTCAATAAAATATTTTTGAAACTTGGTATCTATTATAATTTATATATTTTCGAACTCAAAATAATACAATTAATTAAATAAATTTTCTTGTTTGAAACAGCCTGACTTTCCATTTGTAAATTTTACTAAAAACAAAACTATAGAAAATACTTCTTAAAATACAAAACGAAAATTATGACACATTTTTCGAATCATTTTAAACTATTGTTTTATAAAAAATTGTGAGAAGTCGAATTCACCGTAAAATAGTTTGAGAATGTGAAAATTTAGAAATGATTGATAAAAAAAACGTTTCGGAATAATATATGAAAAAGAAAATTTTTTATTTATGATTCGAAATTAATTGAAATCAAATTTTATAGAAGAGATTTTTCATTCGAATTCGGATCAAAAATTATAACAAAAAATTTAGCATTATTTAATTAGCGAAATTCGTCATTCATAAAATAATTGCGTAATCATGAAGAAATTTTAACTATCAAATATTTATAAAAATCACTTTTCAAAATCGAAATAAATGAAATTTTTAAGTCAATTAAGGAACGAAATTGTGAACAAGTAATTTTACAAAAGCATGATTTTCTAGTCAAGAATCAATAAAATTTGATAGATATATGATGGAAGTTAGAGAGATGTTTAATTACAGAATATTTTTTTCTGAAACAATTCTATTAAAATTCAAAATTCTAAAATTAAAAATGAACATATAGAAATAACTGCTAAACATCAAGTTGGTCTTTAGAAAAGATGACGTGCTTTGTGAGAGCATAAATTTTCGGTGATGGAGATTTCAAAATAAGTTACTTTACCAACCTAAATTTATCTTTATTTCTGTACGGAGAAAAAGAGTGAAAAAGAGATTGATCATACTACATTGTATTCAACTTATTAAGAAACTTTGTATCCAATTTAAATAATCAAGATTTGCCATGCAAAATAGTTTTCTGGATTAATTTTTTTTTTTTTTTTTGTTATAATTTAACTTTTTTAGATTGAAATTTGTAAACGATCCCTTGAATTAGGCGAATTTTTTTTTAACAAATGCCGCTCTTTTTCTTGAAAAAAAGAATATTTTTTTTTTGAATCATCACCAGAATCGCTAATAGTCCTTAGTTTTTTGCAATTTTGACCGAAAAAACGTTGGATTTTTCATTGCTTCATGTTTTTTTGTCCACAAATTCACTTAACATTAAGAAGCCTGAGAAATGTCTGGCAAGATGTATAATTATTCTCCTTCGCTAAATAGTATTAAATCAAAAATTAAAGCTGAAGATGAGGTAAGTTGAAAAAAAGATTGTGAATTTTAATTTTTTGAATGATCTCTTGTTAATTATTCACAACATTATTATTTAATTTTATTTTTTTTTTTTATCAGAAAAAAATAAGAGGTCTATCGTTTGCTAAACTGTACTTTGTAAACAAAAATTATGAAAAAGCATTAACGTGAGTTTTTTTCAAATTTATTTGTCACCAAACTGACTCATTAAATAAACTTCTTCAACAAAATAAATAACGTCTAATTTCTCTTGTTTTTATTTTATATAGGTATCTTAATGAATATCTAACAGTCAGAAATAATAGTGCCGAAGCGTATAAGGTATTAGGCGATATCTACGAGGCACTTGATATTATAGATAAATCATTTGAAGCATACAAGAAGAGCTATTTTATCGATAAAAGTCAAGATAGTTTATTGTTAAAGATCTGTGGCAAACTTGAAAATTTAAATGTCGATGCACAGACAACGAAAAGTTGGCTAGATCGTCTTGAGAAAAAATATCCAAATCACCAGACTGTTTTTAATTTACGAGATAAATTACAGCTCGAAAATACTAATAATAGCATCCGGTTTGATGATACATTTCGTGATTTATCAAATGTTAAGCTTTCCGATTTGACTGATGATAAATGTGCAAATTTGTCTAATAGTTTTCTTAATTCAAATAGCAGTCCTGCACTCAATAATAATAATATTAAGTCACTAGAACGGAGTCAAGATCGTTTGCTGAAAAAAGTTAACGAAATAGAAGAAAGTTTTAATAAGACTAGCAATCAAATTTTGGAAATTCTCAAAGAGAATCAAAATATGTTCGGTCGAATAAAAGACGAAGTTGACAAGATCAATTCCATATTAAGGAAATTAGTGTTGGGTCAAAATTTAATTAAAGATACAATTGACGTATATATAAGTGGAGATTTCGGAAATGAAGAAGATGATGAAGATGAAGAGGAGGATTTTGAAGAGATTCATGGTGATGAAAGTGGTACAAAACAGAATATAAGCGCTTCATTTCTTTCATGTAGCTCAATAAGTAATCAACAACACAACACTAGTGATGTATTTACCAGGCTAGGTCCACAGAAGTCACAATCTAATAACAATAGTTTTAATCAATCATTAGAAACCAGTCAAAAACTATTCATTGTACCTCAACCAAATTCTAATCAACAATCTCAATCAAATATTCAACCGGTTCCTTTGAATAACTTATCATCAAATAAATCGCCATTAGAACAAATGAGTGCCGCTGTTTCTAAAATTGGTCTAAATCCACCCAATATTCCGAGTGTTACATCAATGCAATCATCGAATATAACTAAAAAAAGTTTTCAAGACTCAAGTTTACCATTATCTGAAATATATAAGGATCAAAACAAAGGTAAATGGCAATGCGAAGCTTGCTACCTTCAGAATGATCTTAATCTTGTAAAATGTCTCGCCTGTGAGGCGCCTAAATACGGAACAGCTCAACCTCCAGTTCAACCTCTAATTCAACCTCTAATTCAACCTTCAATTCAACCTTCAATTCAACCTTCAATTCAACAGCAAAAACTGCCAACAGTTCCTGCAGAAGGTAAACCATTCACATTTAATGCAAATTCAAGCGTGGGTGGTTTTTCATTCGCCCAAACTTTTCAACAGATATCACCTCCGAAATCTCAAACAATTACAAATTCATCAGTGACATCCACAAAGGCGGATTATAAATTTGTCTTTCGTATGCCGGAATCTTCATCATCGGTAAATCAATCCGCACCGAATAGTTTTACATTCAATAATTCTCAAATGTTTACCCCACAAACTCCAGTCACATCACAGCAGGCTACAAATACACAGTTATTATCAACAATATTTCCGACTTCCAAACAATCCCCGCAACAACAATTGCCTCTATTCTCAAGTAATTTAGGCATCAATAACTTCACTTTTGGCAATAAAAATGCATTACCAACTATGCAACCAAAATTAACACAAGGAGTCTTCGGTAATTTAACTCAACCGGAAATAAAAAAACAGGTTGAAAATGAAACAGAAAAGCAGAATACTGAGGAAAAATCGATGGCAGATGGTGGAGACGAGCCTCAAGTTGAATTTAAACCAGTTATACCGATGCCTCCTAAAGTAAATGTGGTCACTGGCGAAGAGAACGAAAAAGTAATTTTTCAACATCGTGCTAAATTATTACGTTTTGCGGATAATGAGTGGAAAGAGCGCGGTATAGGCGATGTAAAAATATTACATGATGAAAAAAATAATAGATATCGTTTATTAATGCGAAGAGAACAAATACATAAAGTTTGTTTGAACACACCTATTACTCAAAATTTTGAGTTTAGCGATGAATCTAATGCGAATTCTAATATTTTAAGATTTGGTTGCTGTGATTTTAGTGATGGTGAATTGGGAAAAGCTAAAGTTTTAGTA
>BLXL01003867.1:0-12800 GCA_023170135.1 Acarapis woodi | reverse complement strand
GTTATTAAATTGATGCATTCAGTGTATTAGATTTAAATTAATCAATTCAGCGAAGTCGGCTGATCAAAAAATTATTATTCAATAACATTATATAGTTTTCAAAGTATTTACAGGTTTCAAATTTCAATAAGATTTGTTGAAGATCATTTTCTGAATTCGATCTAAATATTTTTTATCTGATTTTCGACTTTCATTTGAACTCTGAATAAAACAATGATATTTGTTCTATTGACTTTTTCTCTTATGTATTGTCTGGCATTCAATAAAATTTTATTATTGAATATAATTTATTGACAGGTTATTACTTTTCACTTGTTTATATTTCAATTCTATTTTGTTATTTGTAATCACTTTTCGTGATTTAATTTAGTGTTAAACCTTCATTCATAAGTTTTATAAATAATTTAAATCCAAAAATACATAATATGATATTTCGAATTTCACCTATGGTTCATAATGTTCAAATTTTAGGATTTAAGCAGATAGGCCACAGCAAAGTATGATAATAATATTCATTCGGCTGTATAAAGTTGAAAAAATTTAATCTCAAATGCGTGAATAAAAAGATTAGTCTTATATATTCTTTTTATTAATAGATGATTTGCTTGAAAACACTCTTTTTTTATAAGTCAAATTGTTTATTATTAATAAATAAATTGAAAAATCGGGCAACATGTATTTAAATACATAAAAAAATACATTGGAATAATTTATTCAATATCACACTAAAAGTAATACATATTTTTTTTTGTTAAAAAAATATTTTTTAAAGACAGGTAAAATTGAAAAAAAAAAAATTATATTTTTTTTTGTCAATAAGCATTTAATGAAACCATTAGGGGATATCTGAAGATGTTTGGCTTTATATTTTGATTGAAATAAGTTATCAGAGAATCATAGTTTTTTATATACGTAGACACTTAAAAGAAGTTTCAGTGCCTAATATGAAAAAAATCATGCTTTGAAATGCAGGTTAGTCAATGATTTTTGACTGAATACTTAGCTTGCAAATCTTAATTGAATTTTTTTCCTCGCATCAATTCTAAACACTTGAATTCATTTTATTAAAAATTTATACATGAGAAATGTCAAATAAATGATTCAAATGCTAAATAAAATGAAAACATATAAAATACTCGATTAATGACTTATAATAAAAATAAAAGACATGTTAAGTTATAGTCAAAATAAAATTTACCTAAAAAGAATCAAAAAATCAATTAGCACTATAGGTGAATTGTAAATGCGTTCTTGAAAACTAATATTAGAGCATCTGATGCACAAAAAAAAAATAACTGAAAAAAAATGTTCGAATTTTAATTATATTGAAAATTAAAAATTTCCGTACAATTTATGATTGATTATCACAATTCAAAATTGTTTTGCTTAAAATTCAAATTAACGAATATTAATTTTGTAGCTATATGATTTATTTAAAAAAAATCGGTCAAAATTAAAATTTTTTTTTGATTTGAATAGGTTTATAAATTTACTTGGTAGATGTAAAATACATTTTCGAGTTATATATAATTTTTAAAATGAAATTATAGTAAAAATTACATAATAAATTAAAATTATCTAGAACACTGAAAAATTTGTCTTGAAAATCCATTAGAAAAAATATTATTGCTTTTTTGTACGAAATTATCTAGAAATCAAAATTTTTTTGAATAATGAATTATTTAATAATAATAATAAAATTACATCATATAAATTATTTAAAACTTCATTATTTGAATATAAAAATAAGATGTCAAAACTGAAACAACATTCAAATTTTGTTTTTGAAAAAATCTATCACTCTTGATAAGAATATTTTGATTACCAGAACAAAAAATTGTACTAATATTGACTAAATGTAAATATCCTGATTTTTTTTGAATGAAAATTTAAAAAAATAATAATATATTTCAAATGAATGAAGATTTCATTTCTTTAAATGTTGATTTATTTACACAGCTTTTGATCAACTATTTGAGCAAATCAATTTGAAATTAATATTCATTTATTGTGATTTTTAAAATTGAGAAATTTTTTCTTACCATATGAAATTTTCGTTCTAGAAAAAATTTACTGTATATTGGAACACATTGAAAGGATATTGCATTCAAAATTTAACAAAAAAAAAATATTGATGAAGCTAGTATTTTAATCGATACATATTTTTCTAGGGTTGACTGATTTAGAAAATGAAAAATTTTTTTTCTAAAATTTTTGAATATACATTTCAAGTTGATATTTTTACCTTCAAATATTTATTAAATTACTTATTTCTCAATCAATTAATCAATGTGGATTAAATTTATTTTCCAAAAAAATAATTTCAAAATTATCAAAAATTTTTTTTGTCCATATTTTTTTTAATTAACTATGTGTGTGTTGGCTGTTTTTAAATGGTTGAAAAAAAGATTAGAATTAAAAAAAATGTAAAGAATCAAAATTTTTGACGTATTCAAAAAAAAATATCTAATCATCAATTTTTTAATTTCATCAACAAATAATAATAGATTCCTAGACAGATATTTTAATTATTACTTAGTAAAAATTAGAACGAGTTTTGTTTTTTTACATTTAAATAATTTTTCATAATATTCTGTTTATTTTTCTCTGACCAAAATTTGTCTGCACTAATATTGGCCAAAAATTTTAAATATAATTCTGTCCGTTTGTCTGATTTATATTTCACAGCTTTTTTTCAGCTAAAAACACTTTTGCAACATAAACTTTTTTGCAAGTCGAAAAAAAATTTATTTTAAATTTATAAATCTTGTTTCTCTCGCGATATTAATTTCATGAAATTTTAACCTACATTGCTTATACTTTCAGTCATGAGTTTGGCTTTTTTATTACTTAATTAAGTTTATAATGAATTTATTTTTAGTAAATATTTTATGTATCAGATACGAATTTTAATCATGTAAGATCGTCTTCTAGGACTTCGAATCAAAAATTAAGATCGTATTGAAAAAAAGCTTTATTACACAAATATTCTAATTCAAAATAATAGCCTTCTAATAAGGTACTATCATTTAAGATTTACAAAATTTCTGAAAATGAATTTCTGGTTTTGAAATAAGTTATTTTTCCTATTAAAACATTGCAAACAACACAACACACACTTCTGAAATACACTTGTTTATCTTTCTTAAATTTATTTTATGATGTATAGTAAATATGATAAATATAAATTGAATTAAATTTTTTCTGAATTGGTTGAACGAATTTTTTTTTCGATAAAATTAAATAGAATATATAATGTGTAAATCACACAATTATGATGATAGAATTGATCAATGTTAATTCTATTCGTGCACTAAATAGCGACATGAAGAATTTGCAATTTACTGACTCTAGAGTAAACAAGTTATTTAAAATGAATATGAAAAAAATAATCAAATTTATTTTTAATTATTACTTGAATCTCAGGCATAAAATAGCAATAATATAGATCTTGAAAATTCAATCGAAAAAAAAGTGGTGATTGATATTTAATAATTTTAAATGATCTTTTGGCAACTGATTGTTGAATTTTATAAAAAAAATATTAATTTCTTTGAAAATTTTGCCGAATCTATATGTGTATGACATCCATCGAGTCTATTATTTCATTTATTTGGAGTATATGAATTTGATAGATATGTTCATAAAATTTTTAAAAAAAAACTTAACTTAGAAACTGTATGAATAAATATTTTTCTTGAAAAAAAAAACTCAAAATTTTCGTAATTTCGTATACAAATAAAATCATTAAGTTTCTGTTAATTAATTAAAGAAATGATGTAGCTATAAAAAGTACAATTACCAAAACGAGTCTGTTACATATTGTATAATAAGCTAAATCTTATTATTTGAAATCTTATAATAAATTAAAATGATTTGTTTTGTTTTTTTTTTAAGCAATAATGCTAATTTTTGCAGTAAGCTTGTAAAAATTTGAAAGATTCTTGAACAAATAAAAAAATAATTTCAACACACATGGAGTCTTTTTCGTAACTAATATGGTAATATCTAATAAGTTTGTAATGTACTTATTAAATTTTATTCGTTCCCACAACATAAGAAAACTACATATAGCACTTGTGGTTCTAAATTTTGAATCAACTCAAAAAAATATGAATTACACGCTATTAAAATTTTGGTAATCATAAAAATGAAATCCCGAAATAAAATATTTGTTATTTTTATAAATTGAATATAAAAACTAATATATAAATTAGATGTGAAATTTGGGGAAACAATCTTCAGATCAAAACATAAAATGCTTTGTGATCGGTTAAATCATACACTTTAAGACATTTTATCTTACAAATAGCAGGTAACACTTTATTTTAAAATATACTTTAATTTTATAAAAATTTTTGAAAGTGTAAAAACAATTTTTCAGGTTTTTTTGCTCAATTTTAAATATATTTTAGGTACATTTAAATTTATACACTATTTAATGACATGGATTACTAAAAATTCAATTTTATTATAATATTTAATAGAAATCTTATGAGAAATAGGAAATAAAAATCATTTTCTTTGTTTGCAATAAATAATCATTAGATTCACATTTTTCCATTATTTTTAATAAGATTTTAATTAAATTTAAAATTTTTGAATACTTTTGCTTTTTTATTCACAGGAAACTTTTGTTAATATAGTTTAATTTGAAATATTATCTAGACTACCTTTCTAAAGTGACGATATTCATAAAGTAATATTGCATTAGAAGCAATGTCGAAAAAAGAATGTTATTTTGTGAATCGAATTTCGCATTTTTGTAAGAAAAATATCTGACACATTCTTTGAACCTTTATTACTTATAAAGCAAATTTTAGTAATTTTTTATTTTATTAATTATTTTTACTTCAATAAGTCTCTTCTAATTATTTTAGAAAATTTCAATGAAGTTAATTTGGTGAAAGTAAATATAACAAATATATATACACCATCTTAGATATCATACAATGGTTTGCTTAATTTATTGAGAATTAGAGATAAATACAAATTTTTAAAAACATCTGACATATTATTGTAAGTAATATTTATTTAACTTTATTTAACTAGATTTAAATCAAACAAACCTTAAATTTTATTAGTATTAATTAAATATATGGAAAAAATATGAAATTTTATTGAACAAAGAATTATAAATTTAAACAAGAATAAAATTTTTCTCTCATAATAGTATTAAATCACCTTATTCAATCAATTGAATCAATAATTTCATACAATGTAAAAATAAACGAAATTTTCGTCACTTCTTATTTTTATTAAGAGCATTAAGTATACAATTGAAAATTGATCAATATGAAGAGAATATGGGTTAAAAAAAAGTAAAATATCGAGAAAATAAAAGTAAAAATAGACATATTGATTATATAAAAAAAAACTCAAGACATTAAATAGCAAATAAGTATAAAAGTTTTTATTAAATTCGAAATTAGCTTCTCTTATTTCATACTTTTTGAGCCTGAACTAGGAATTGAAAGAGTAAATATGGAAAAAAAATTTATTAATATTCTATTTTTCTTTTTTCCTTGAAATGTGTGAAAAGAAGTCAAATCAAAAATCTAAAATTTTAAGTTAAATTTGATGCATACTCAAAAAATACAGAAAAATCTAAGTTTTATGCTTGAAGCCATGTAACATAAAGGCTGGATTGAAGAGTGAAAATGTACTTTTGTTCCTGTGGCGTAAGTAAAATATTTGATTAATTATGTCACAAAATATAATAGAAAAAGGCTAAAAAATACCTACTTTTTTTCTAATTTTGAAGTTTTTTGCGAATTTTTTTTTATTTTTTTACTATTTTTCAAGAAAGTGACTTCGTTCTGTTGCAATCCTTTTTGTTGCAAAATATAATTCATTAAATCAGCACATTGATCAACCATATGTTGCTTATTATTCGAACTATTCATTTTCAAAGTGTCGAATTGTGAATAGCTATTCGACATCATACACTGATTGCAACTCAATTGTTCATTAAGATTTAGTAAATTGTTCAAATAATTTTGTTTTAATAATAAATTCAATAATAAATTTTTTCCATCTTCAATCTTTTCAACATCCAATAAATCATTTTGTGTACTGAACCTATTATTATTCTGTAATCTAGTTGCAGGTAATATTGTATTAGAAGTTTGATAATAATCGTTTAATACAGGTGATGAATATATTTTACTCAATTTATTCTCTTGATATTTTTCTTCGATTTTAGGCATGATGGCGCTGGCAGTTAACTGTTTTTGAAGTTCTAATTGCTTTTCGACAGTTTGTTCTTGATAATGTTTAAAATTATTCTTCAGATTTTCCAATTGATCGATAGTTTCATCTCGTTCTGCAATTAAACGCTTAATTGCTGATTCGAATTCGCTTGAATCTTTGTATTTGTTTATTTTTTTCTCATATTCCAATTTATAATTTTCTGCACATGCATTCGCTTGTTTGACATTTTGCATCAATTTTTCATTCTTTTCTTCTAATTGCTTTATTATTTTTTTCGAATTTGTTTTTTCATTCCTTAATTTATCTAATTCGATTACTTTATTGCCAAGATCTTCTTCTAATCTTAATATTTGCTTTTTACACACCTCAATCTCTTTTTTATTTAGTTCTGAATTTGATTTTTGACAATTAAACTGTTTCACGTAAAAATTTAATTTTTTATCATAATTTTCTAATTGTTTTTCATTTTTATCCAATTTTTGAACTTGTTCCTTTATTTTTTCGATCGACTGATTAAGATCAGAAGTGATAATTTCGATTTGATTTTCTTTTTCTCTTAATTTATCTTTCAATTCATCTAATTCATTCTTTGTCTTAATTTTTTGGTCCTCTAGTTCCTTTCTATTTTTTTCTAAAATAGTCCCAGTTTGCTTTGATTTAATCAGTTTTTCATTTATATCTTTATTTTTGTGTATTAAATATCTCACAATGAAATTTGCCTGCTGTTTGAATTGATAAAAGTTAATTTTTGTCGATTCCAATTCTTCTTTCAGCGATTTGGCTATTTCGAGATTTTTCTTCATCGTCAAATTATTACTCTCAAACGCGATCATCAAATTTAAATTCTTCATGAGTGATTCATTTAATTTTTGATCTATTTGATCGATAGCCTGTTTAGGGTTCTGAATTTTTTTAATGTCTCTGTCTGTCAAATCAGCAAGTGTTGTGCTTGGATTCGATGATTTGATGCTATTAAAACTACTTAGCGAACTGCCGTTTAATTCACCTGTAGAATCGTAGATTTTGCTTTTTTCATTTTTGAATTTATTTATTTTTTGATATGTTTTGATTAAGCTTTCTTCAAATGTTTTTGAATCGCTATCTAGAAAATCCGACTCCACTTTATAATTATTACTTTTTATTTCACTTTCTATTCGATTGTTAATTGAATTTTTCCTGTGTATTTCTTCTGAATTCGAAATCTCCACATTATCAGTTAAATTATTTATTAAATCATTGGTTGATTTATTAGATAAACAATCGGATTCATGATGAATTGTAAGTTCAAAATTGTTTTTTGAATCGTCCAGATCGAATGAATCATCACACTTTTTTGTATCTCTTATTGATCGGCTGAATATTTCATAATCGATGTCGTTTTCAAGTGTGGACTTTACTTTAATCATACTATTTTTGCTTTCATTATTCATCATAAATAATTGAGAGGCTAATTTATTTATGTGTTTCATTCGGTAGTCAACTATTTCTTCGTCGAAACAAGTATCTTTCTCCTTGACTCGGAGTGACGAAATGTCGTCAGAGACTGGTTCATTTTCATGAAGATCTAAAACTGAGTCAAAATTTTCCGTCAAAATATTCTGTGTAAATAAGTTGAAAGAATTTGATTCAATTTCTTTTTTTGCTCCAAGTGGTGTTGAATCAAGAAGATTTTCAAAATTTATTTCTCGATTAGTTAAATAATTAGTTGATGATAGATAGTCAGTTGAAAATTCGCTCATTTTTTCATCAAACTTTGAATTATTTACATCAAACGATTTTAATTGATCGATTTCATTATTAAAAAGAGCACTTTTCAATAAAAGTATATTTTCTTCTTCACTTGACATTTTATTTAATAATTTATCAAGTTTTTCAAGATTATTTGATCTCTCTTTTCGAGACCTGAAAGAGTTTTCAATTTAAAAAATACCAAAAAGTATTAACAGAATATTATTTAATCAAGCTATTCGAATGATAATTTAAATAAAAAGTTAAAGTTCTGATTATTCGCATTTTTTTAGCGCGCTTTTTTTTTTACTTTAAACTTTTTACTGATCGGATCTGTTGTTATTTGATGACTAAATTCTTTTTGGTTTTTAACACTTGCTTATGAAGATAATTATTTTCAAAACAAAAGGAAAAAATGCCAATAATTTTTTTTGAATAAGATTTTTTCGTATACTCTCAGAGAAACAAATTTAATATTTAGATTCACAACATTCATTAAATAGCATTTTAACCTCTTACCTTGTTTCGTTCTTTTACTTCTTATTTTTAAGGTAAACTCTCTTTCATTTTATTGGAAATATTTTTTAAGACAATTTATTTTTTAAAATACATCGTTCATGTTAATACTAGTTGTCAAATGATTTATATTACCCTCATTTCATTTGATCCAGTTTTTCAATGGTTGTTCCACCTTTTTCTTGGGGGCCTTTCATTATTCTTTCTTATTTTCTATTTTATTTTTTTTTTAAAATGTCTGCAATTCATACTTGTATTTTGATAGAATTTTTTTGATTTTTTAAATAGTATCTTTTTTTTTATAATATGCAAAGCACCGTTGAACATGTTTTTTTTTTATTTTCTTTTAGATTTAAAATAATTTCTCTTCTAAAAAAATATCCGAAAACAAATCGTTTTCATAAATTTCATAGATTTTTAGTCTGTCCATTATTGTTTTTTCTTAAAATTAGCAATGATAGTATCTTTAATTTGAATTTTATCAATTTTGTTTTATTTTTTAAATAACATCTTTTTGACTTCAAAAACATTATTTGATCTATTTCGGAAAATGTCAAAATCATTTTTTTTTTTCAAAAAAAATTCGCTATTTATTTTAGTATATGTTATTGAAAATGCAGAATCAAATTACGTTTTCATTTTTCGTCCTAGAAGTGTTATACAAATGAAGAGCGAAATTGGAAATTCATTAAAAGAACAAACTTAAAAAAACTTGATTTCTCCTATTGATCGTTGTTTGTTTCATTCTTGATCGAATTCATATTCTTTGACCTCTATTCAGGTTTTGGTTTGACCAAATTAATTTTCCTTTTATTACCTATCTAAAAATTAATTCATCCTTTCTTAGCATGGCAAATTTAAAGTGAAAAAAATTGATTCCTTAAATTTTTACTAAAATGTGGATCAAATATACTATAAAAATATATCAAAATTGATATTTGTTTTATTTATTTTTGATTAAAGCTTCTTGTTGAATTTTAAAAAATCTTTCGTCGGCATAATTTTAAATTATTTTTATTTATTTTGAATAAAAATCTGTTTGGGTTTTTATCGAATTTGATAAATTATATTATACATTTGACAAATGAAATTTAAAAAAAAACAATTATTTTTTACTCAATCACACATGTAATGTTAATATAAATTTATTTGAACTAAGTTAATCTGAATATTAGTAGATTGTATGTCAATTCGACCTAAAGTTTTAGACTTAAAATCTAAATTATATATAAATTTGAAATTATTATAGAACTAGAAAACAAATTTATGCAGTATGATTTTTTTTGTCAAACGAAATTTTCTATTTTGGATGATTCTTAATGAAAAAAAAACTAAATATTTTCATTAATAAAATAAATTAATCCCTTATATTTGAAATTAGTTAAAAAAAATTTCATTAAGTTCTTTGTTTTTAATTTTTTTTAAAAATTTTAATTTAAATTCAATTTCGTAGAAAAGATAATAAGATTAATTGAGGTTTTTTAGACATTATCATGCTGATCAAAAAAAGCATTTCAGTCGGTGAGCTAAATGATTTAATCGATTATTTTTAAAAAGAAAGGTCAAGCACATAAACTTTTTGATTGTCCATATTTATCACTTAAGTGTAGCTCCTTCTTCCGTTATTTAGTTTTGCTATTCAAAGTTTATGAAATTAATTCGCTTAGTTCACTTATTTGAATAAAAATGACTTTTTTTACGTTGTTTGGTGGGAATGAATGATTATTTGAAATCTCAGTTTTGTGGAATATAAAAGTTTTTTTATTATACAGATGTCCTCATATTAAATTCTATTTTATAATAGTATAAAATAATTATATCAGATTCTTTTTTTTTGTACTTTATATAGAATGGAATTATTTAACTTGTTATTAGACATTAGTGTCCCAATTTTCCAATAATTGTATATTGCTGATTTTTTTTTGTCTTTAGTAAATGATAAATTTTTAAATCTTTAACATAAAATCCTATTTCTTGCATAAAGCTTAGCGATCATATATTCAATTTTTTTTTTGTTCTATTCTATTTTGTTTTGTAATGGACGCTTCGAGAATATATCATTGATTATTATAGATAAGTCTTCCGAATATTTATTCGCATTTGAAGAAATAAAAACGAATGTGAAATCGAATAATTTTTTCTAATAATTACATAATTAAAAAAAATTTTTCAGAAAATGAACATAAATCATCTAAAATTTATATCAATTTAATTAAGTAACGAGAACAGAAAATTGAAATATGGTTCAGGTATGGTATTATAAAAATATGACCAGATTTTTGTAAATAGGTTGAAATGTTAGATACTCTTTCTCTTTATGAAGCATTTTTTCTTGTAATAAAACGGAAAAAAGCATATGAGTAGAAGCTTATAAAAGAAATTTCTTAAATTTTTTCGAACATATTTTTCAAGTTTAATTTAATTAATCAGATTGCATAAATTTTCTTCCAAGTAATTCAAAATATCTAAAAATTTTATTTTGAAAACAATTAATGTTACATAATGATTATCCATTTAAATTATATTTCAGACTAAGAAATCAATTAAAATTAGTGAAAAAAAAAAACCGAAGAATTAATTAATTTTTTTTTTGTAAAAAATCTTTAGATGCCAAACTAAAATTATCTTATAAGCTTCTATAAAGAAATAATAATTTAAAATAAATTGTTTTCCTTCATTTAAGTCATTCAAGTCTATTTACTATGCTACGAAAATCATTTTATAATGTTTAAAATTGATTTTTTTTTTCAAATCAATAAATAACGGATTTCGTGCAGTATTTAAACATTTAGTAAAGAATTAAATTTTGAAGAATTAAATTTCGTAAAAACATCAAATATGAAATGTACTTTTTTGTTTTCTACTAATTTGATCTTGAGTATTTAAACGTGTCATAATTGCTTTACTGTTAAAATCTTATTCTTTTCATATCAATTTAGAACTTATTCCAAACGATTTTCCTAACTTATTTGATTTCAAATTTTTGGAATTCTGCGTTTTTGATTAATCCAAATCAGTATTTAAAGATATAAAATTTCTAAAAATCTGTCTATTGAATTTTTAAATTTTTTATATTCAATGCAACGACTTATTATATAGCCAACAAATAAGCCTTTTTATCTAGAAAATAGTATTGACTTCAAATCGTACTTCCCCAATCAAATCAAGAATTTGTAAAGCCATCTAAGCGATCAAAAGCGAATGCATCTCATATATAATTTTGAAAATTTTTTTAATACATGTCTTATTCTTAATATCGTTTTTGTGAAACATCGGAGGTGAAAAAAAAACTTATACATTAGACGATATTTTTATCACAATTTAAATTGAATGATATAATTAGTTAAGTTCAACTGTATTGAAAGATACCAGCTTTATGATTTTGAATTTATCAATCGGATTAAATTTTCTACAAGCATTTACAGATACTGTGTCAAAACTTTATATTGAAATGCAAATTTTTTTTGAAATAAATAGGGATAGCATTTTTTTGTGAGGCCAAAAGTAAAATTAAAAAAATTTTTTATTAATAAATTCAAGAAAAAAAAAATCTGGATCTTCAGATCGATCGCGAGTCAATTAGTTTCTAAAATAAATAACTTTAAGGCTAATTTTCAACATTTTTGTTTAATTAACTAAAATGAATCTCATTTCATTGCCTGTTTATGAACACTATGTATATGTTATTTGTACCAATGCCTGATTTCTTGAAAAATTTTTTTATTTCTGTTAAGATTGTTTCTCGTAAATTTCCTCTGACTTTTTAAGTTTATTTAAATCAATCCTTTTTTTGTCATTTCTAAAAAACTATTTATTTTGTATATTATAAATTTTTCTTACAAATCTTTTCTGTTGAGCACATTTTTGAAATGACTTTTTTTTTTATTTTTTTTTATAATGATACTTTTAAAATGACATTTTTATAGGGATCTTGCGCATAAAATTATCTGACACATTATAAAAATTTTTTCATATTCGATTATATTTAAAGAAATATATATTATTTTTTTATATTATAGTTATATTAAAAAACAAATAAAAAGAAAAATAAAATAATTTGCAAATTTACCTGTTGAAATTTTAGCAATCTAAATTTTTTTTGTCTATTTTTATTTCTAGCCCACAGTAGGTCGAAATAGTTTGTGAAATTTTTTTAGTCGATCTCTCTTACTTGACTCGTAAACTAATAAAATATAATTTTAGCTTTTGCATAACCTGAATATGCAAATGTTTTATTTTATTTATAAAAGAGTCCCGATAAATTAACCGTTTTGGGTAAATTTCAAGGGAAAGATCCATAAAGCCAGACAAGTTTTTGAATAGACTTCGAGAAATTAAAAAAT
>BLXL01003862.1:0-16862 GCA_023170135.1 Acarapis woodi | reverse complement strand
GAGCAGTGGAAGCAACATGATATGCGAATACTTGAATTAGCACATAAATTTGTTAAATCGTTCTAAAGTTTGATAATACTTCTCGCATTATTATCAAGTATAAACAAGGTGAGTTCTGTTGAAATTTACTTATGTTTCAAGTGTAACTATATAACTTTAAAATTATTATTTAAGTTGGCTTCTAAGTCGATTTCATAAAATGAATTCATAATCTTGAGCATCATTGAACACAGTTATGAAAGAAAAAAGTCAGTCGTTAATTCTCCACGATATAAATCTTTGATCATTATAAAAATGATAATTATACTTATTCTTATATAAAAGATAGTTTTAAAATAAATGAATATTTTAAAACACGTTAAATCAATATTTTTTCTGATCATAAAATGCGGCGATTTTCATAATTAGATTTTTCGTCATTATTTGTTTTGAAAAACCAAACTTGTAACTAAATAAACTTAATTAAGGTTACCAAGAATCGTTTTTACTCCCAGAAAAAAAAATTTATTCCTCAAAATTAACATTGAAAACTAAGTTTTCCGCTACTGGATCTTAAGGTCGTCATTGTCCGATATCTTATGATCAAGTTTAAAGGAAGGTTTTAATTTTATTAAATTAATTTTATTGAAATTAAAGCAAAATCTATTCATATTTTATTCATTGAAAATTCTTTTTTGATCCAATGAGAACTAGTATATGAATGCTTGATTCTTTAATTTTTCTTCATTGATAAAATAAATTATTTTATTTCTTCCAATTAAAATTATGTTACCCTAACAATCGAAATTACAATGACGATTATGATCATTATCTAAGCTAGGTAATTTTACGATTTTCGAGTCTAACCTTTAAGAATGAAAATATTACATTTTTGAAATATTATTGATAAAAAAATTCCGTTCTAAATATGTTCTTGAAAAATTGATTTATTCATAAAAATTATCCTCATTAATATTCGTATATTTAATGAAAATGAAACATTATATGTATAAAAAAAAATTCTGCAAAATCTAAATTTTGAGATTAGAATTATAAAATTTTTTTGAGATGATTTTGTTACGAATTGAATTTTTTTTTGCAATATTGCCAAAAGGTACGCTTTTATCTTTTCAAAGCACAAAAATTCAATAAAAAAAAACTTTTTTAAATAAAAAACAATCAACATGAAAATTTAAAATGATTTGTTGTTTTTCACAATAACTGAATTCAAAAAAAAATCTCTATTTTTGACTCAATAAGAATAAAAATTTTGTATTTTTCTAATTTTTTGACAATAAAAAAAAATTACCAGCGAATTCGAAAATTTCTCTCTTATTTAAATACAGCAGCAAAGATTTTGTAAACTAATTAATTTATCACGATTTTTCATCTCAAAAAACGAAAAGCATAAATAAATTGAAGATTATTTAATCTTTTTTTATCTTATATATTCATTTTATTAGAATTTTCATGTAACGAATAGGAAGAAACGAATTTCAAAGTCAGTCATCTCATTATTTTTGAATTCAATAGAAATTCGAATGTATTACATTGATGTGTAATTTTGAGTAATAAATTTTCTAATTTTATAAAATTAATTTCAATTAATTTTACTTATAATTAATATATTAGAAGAACTCGATTTCATATATCTTTATTTTCTTGTTATTGATTTTTTGTGAAGTCAATAAATCAAAAATAAAAGTCAAACTAAATCGCAATTACACAATTTTGTCACTCAAGTTGTATCAAGAATTTTGAAATCTAGTTATTTGAAATTTTTTATAAAATAAGTGAAAGTAGAAAAAGAAACTTTATTGATAGATTCCTATTTTGAATTACAAATAAATATTACTAAAAAAGTTTTCGATTGTTTTTTTGCTGTCTTAATTTTGAAAAGAAAAGTGACAAAATTATTTCATTTCGTAATGCTTATTAAAGTATTTCGTCAACAAATTATTTTTTTAAGATATTTGATAATAGCTTTTAATAAATTACAATTAAAAACATGTTTGTTTTTTAAATTTTACGAGAAATTGATTAAATTTTCAAGATTAAATCAACATTTTTATGAGCTTCAATGATTTTTCTCAAAATGAAATTTTGATTAAAAAAATAAAGCTACTGTTAAAAATGAGATTTTTCAATTACTTTTATATTTATTAATTTTTTCTAAAATTTCGAATAAATTTAGTCTAATGACCTGAAAATTAGTGGGTTGACTGCGTAAATTTAATAAAATAAAAGTATTATGTATCAAATTAAATAGATTTTAAATTAGAATTTTAAAGTATCTTTCATTTACGAATACTTTGAAAACATGGATTCTAATCTTAATTTGTTGCTAATTGAAATTTTTTTCTGCTTAACCTGATGTGCTTTATGTGTAAAGATACAAATTAAAAATCTTAAATTTCTTTTTTTTTCATAATCAATATAGCTAAAGCACTATCATGAATATTTAGAATATATTTAAGAGAGAGAAAATTTTATTTTGAGCATTTTTCTTGGAACACCTATGATAATGTATCCCTAAAATAATTTAAAATATAATTTTGATTGAATTGTGTAAATGTATCAATTAAAAGATCATCTACCTTGAATGTATTTTTTGCACTAACCTTCATATTAATGAGACAACTTGCACCATAAATTGTAAATCAAAATTTTAGATGCATTCTTCAATATAAAAATCAAAGTATTTATTAAATGTCTCTTGAATGTGACTTAAAAGTATTTATAATACTTAAAAAGAAAATTTTATCTTATAAGTTCAAATTACAAGCTTGAAGATGACATGATAATTAAAGTTTTAAAATTTTATGTTCGTGAGATTAATTTCTAAATTCTTTAATCCATCTAGTTAGTTTTTTAGAATACTATGACCAGTTTGAGGAAAATAAAATCTGTTTGATTAATAATAAAACTTGAAATAAAAAAAAATAATTAATTTGGGCATACTTTGACCTTTAGAATAGATTTTAGAGATTAGTAGTTTAAATTAATAATTAGGAAATATCAAGATACTTGATTAAAGAATTTTTTTGAAACTAAAATAGAATAATTTATATACATATTGTATAATTATTTATATGCATATTAAATGAAATTTATATTCAATTATAAAAAGTTTTTTTAAAGTGATGTTTGAGTCTTTGTAATATTTCAAAGATGCATTGAATTTTTTGGATATTTTTAACGAATAATTATTTATTGTAAAATTTTTGAAAAATTCGCTTTTTGTTTCAAAGTCAAAGTTTTAATCATAATTTTTTCGATTTATAATTTCAAATTTCAATTATTTTAATCGAAAAATTTTGAATTCTGATTTCGAAATTTTGAAATCCAAAAATTTTATCTTTGTCAAAAATTGGATTTTAAGTATATCATTCAAATATTTATAATAAAAGATTTGAGTTAATTTTAGATTAAAATTTGATTTAGTCTTAAAAGGATTTTTTTTATCTAAGAAACTAAAATTTCTTCAAAGCGACTAATTTCACGTTGAAAAGAAGATAATTCAATATTTTAGAATATTATATTTCATGGTAATTCATTGCTACCATAAAAAATTTAAATTAAAAATCGTCTATTAATTCAAATATGACCCTCAGTAAAGTTAAAATTTTTAGCCTAAAAGTATTTCGAAAAGATATGAAACGAAATTAGAATTAGAGATATAAATGAATCATTTTGTAAATGATGGACATTTCAATGCTAAAGTAAAAAATTTTACATTTTTTTTTAGATTATTAATTCATAGTAGAGAATTTATTTGTTTGTGTCCCCTGTATTAACTTTTTTGTTTGATATTCTTCACTTTATGGACTTAGTGCATTTCAACAAAATACTGATTCTATAATTAAAATCGCTCCAGACAATTTATATTTATCACCTCGCTTTCATAAATATTTTGTTGTATCATATGAATGATAAATAATAATTTTGAGCATTTTTATAAGAGACCAAAAAAAAAAAACTCTTATTGCCGTTAGCGTGCGATTATAAGTTGTGCAAATCAAAATCACGGATTTTGAATATTGTGTGTCAGTATTTGTTTAATGAGCTTAAATTATCTAAGATTTTTGATATTTTATTTCAAAATTTACTTTTGGATGTGCACAAGTTATCAAGTTTGATGCTAACATTTAGAATTTATTAAAAATGATATGTTTAGTTGTGAGCGAACATTTATTATGATGAAAAAAAACTGTACGTATATTTTTCTAAATATAAAAAAAAAAAAGAGTTCAATAATGAAAATTGAAGATCATCCGTATTGTATAAATAAAACTTCTCAGTGATTTTGAGTTAGATTATCATCAATTATCTTGATTTTCATTATTAATATTTTAACAAAATTATAAGCATTAAGAAAATGGTTGAGTTATTGAAATGCGGAAATATTATTCATTTTTAAATAATTTTATCATTTTTAACAGATTAATGATCATAATGCACTTTTTTATTTTAAAGTACTTAGCATGATTCGGAGTTATTCGCAATTATTCAATCAAATATTCAGACCAAGATTTGTAAGCATTTTTTATATTTTTTATTAATTAAACGTATTTTTTTTTTTTGAAATTTCGAGGTCTATTTTATTTATAAATTAATGTCCAATAAATTTTTTTTCTTTTCTATCACTTTGTTTAATTAATTGCAATTAATTTTTCTGTAATTAAATTCAAATTTAGCAGATGCGAGATAAAAAAAAATCGATTATATTAATTTGACAATTTTCATTATTCAAATATTATTGCATTGCATTTTATAATCAATATATATAATTGTATGTGTGTGTAATATCTAATATATTAATAATATAATTTTATATAATACTCAGTACGTGACGCTCTTACTTAACAATTTTAGCTCTACAATGTAGTTGAATAAGCTTTTAATTTCACTTGAAAAATATTTAAAGGAGGAGTCTTATTAAGATCTGTTTGTTTCATAAATTTATATTAAATGTTCGCAAATAATTTATGAATTAATTTCATACCTAGATATATTCATCATGATACACATCCACAATTAATAAACATCGCTTACCCTTTCACTTTTCTGAGCACATGGTATGAACATGTGATTGATTTAAAGAATTGTTTTGAGATGGTAGCTAAAAAAGCTATTTGTATCTAGAAAATCTATTCAAACTATTTATACCAAACTTTAACGCACCCTATAGTGTAAGTTGGTCGAACTTTTTCACTATTCTTTAATCGCATTTTTAATGTTTAATTTTCCAATACGTTCGAACAGGCAAACAACATTTAATCTGAAATTCTTTGATTAAAACTCTCCAATCAAAAACATTTTACTTAACAAATTTAATTTAGCTGTTTCGAGTAGCAAGAAGTGAGTATCGAATTCTGTTTTTAATTTTTCTCTTTTATTCTAATTATTCACCCTTTTGCAAAGCATTCGTTTGAACTATCATGTGTGATTTTTTAATTTTTTTTTCTATTTGATCAAAGTGTATTTTAGGATATTTGTGTTGATGATTAAAGTGATTTAAATTAGGCGATCATATAAATTTATAGATGTTCTCGTTATCGCTATGATATACTCGATACTTAAAAAAAAAACTTTTTATTTACTGATAAACAGGTTCTATAGTATTTAAAAAAGCTTTCTTAAGACTTACCACTATTGTTTAAATTCTTTAATTCTTAATATTATGCGAGAATTCTAATTAAATCAAAAATACTAAGCTTTAGGTGATCTTCAAAATTTTTATTTCAAATTCATTAAGAATATTTATTTCGTACGTTGATCATAATCACACAATCGATGCTTTATTCATCATTAATCAAATAAATTGTATTTTCTCAGTTTAAAATTATTTGTATAGAAAATTTCCGATGATTGAAAAGATTTTCTAACTCAATAAGTTATTTTTATTTTATTAAGAAAAATGAAAACATTTATTTAATTTTTTCTTTTTTTTTTGAACCTTCAAAAAATTGCCTGAAAGTATCAAATTATTGGAATTTTATTATCATCAAATTTTTATTTTCATTAATTAATTGTCTCTTCTTAAAGATGACTACCAATAAGTGTAAACTACAAAACAGTTTAGACTGTCGCTAAATTAATGAACTATTTATAGAACATTGTTTATTTAACAATCGGATTTTTCAAAAATAGACTGCATATATATTTTGAACATTCAGTGAATATGAATTGTGAACCTGTAAACAAATTTCATTACAAATTAAAATTCCAAAGTGTCTCTGATTATCAAGTTTCAACATAAGAAAAAACGAATTTTTACTTCAAATCTAAATATAAGAGAAATTCGGACCCTTTGTTTGTTCAAATTCGATCACAATGAGAGCTTACCTCAAGTTTATCTTATGTTTGCCTGTTGTTTAATAATAAAATTTTTTAAACAGTAATTAATTATAATTCGATATTTTTTGAATTTTTACTTTTTGAAATTAATTTCCAAACGGTTCTTTTCATATTTTTGAAGATTTTTTTTTGAAGAAATTTTATTTATTTATTTATAACTTTTGATGCATTGTTGAATTCAATTCATTAGTTTTATTTTACAAAAATCCAGCACAAAAAAATGTGTTCTCATAAATTAATCATCTCCTTGATCACGTTAAGTCTAGTCAATTCAACGTTTTCAAACGAATTAGACAAAAGTTTAGCCGAATCGAATAATATAAATCTTACATTGATCAACATTCTTACATCGTCGAAAAGTGCACCAATTAGTTTGGGTTCTAATTCAATTAAACCATCAACAAGTTCCTCATATTCAACAACAAGGGAAATTACGGCCACAAATGAATTGAATAAACAAGAAATTATATCAACAACCTTATCTAACCAAGAAAATGTATCAACAAATATCCCCGTTAAAAACAATACTTCAAAATTTGATTTGGTTAAAAAAAATAATGATACATCTAAAATTATATCAACGAGTTCACAATATTCTGTTTCTTCATCAATTTCTTCTGTGAGCACATGGGCATCATGGCCTAGAAAAGTTACCAAGCAATGTAGTAAGTTTTATAATGAATTTCTCATTTTTTATTCAATAAACTATAATATGAGTGTCAAAATTACTTCTAAAATCATTAAAATCATTAAAAATGATGCAGATTTTTATATATTTTTCACTAATATTTTTGAAATTTTTATTCAAGTTTTACAAATTTTTTCTTGTAATTCGATATTATATCAAATATAAATATTTAGTTAATTACTTTTTTGCTTAATAATGTTAACATAACAAAATAATATTAATGTGAAAATATATATGATCAATCAAATTTTAATAAACTTTTTATTGTTCCGATCATATCACTATTTGTTTTCAAACAGTCGAATAAAAAAAATTCAAATCAATATTTTTTTTTTCCTTCCAATATATATATCACATGCATTTTTTAAAAGTTCTGTCTTAGTTTTATGCTTCAAGAGCAAAAGTTCATTTAATTTAAGAATACATTAATTACAATATCTTTTAGTTGATAATCAATTTGTAATTAAATTTTTTCAAATTTATTCTAAAAATTTATTAAAAACATCGACTAAATATTTAGTAGAGAATTCAAAATAAAATTAACGATTCAAATATAAATTTAAAAAACTTTTTAGAGATGAAATAAAGTGAAAGTAAGAAAAGAAATAGTTTCAAAAGTCTTTTCAAACTACATGTATCCACAATTAAAAATATTCTTGGCTTCATATTATTTGATTTCATAATATGAGAAAAATTGATTGTCGATGAAAATTTTTGTTAGCTTCTTAAAGCAATCAATTATCATTGAATAAAAATGTACCTCTTTTTAGTTTTTATGATTTCTAATGCGATTGGAAGAATTATTTTAATAATTTAGACTTAATCAGAATATTTCTGGTCGACATTGATTGTTTTTTTTTTCAGTATTGAAAACTAAACAATATAATTACTTGATAATATTTACGTAAAATTAACTTGGTGCTAATTTGATAGTACTAGATAAAATCAATCTAGCTATGAAATTATTTTGAATAGCGTCATATTCAAATTTTTTATTTTTACTTTCTTAAAAATACTCAATTATTTAATTATTAATTTTTGCATTACTTGTATTTATTAAGTTCATATTACAAGTAGATAAATGTAAAAAATCGGAATCTAACAATTAATTAAATATTGAAAAAAAAATTATTTTTAATCGATTTAACAGTTGCAAATGCTTTTTTTTAATGATTTTTTTTAGTTCAAATTGATTAGATATATCTAAATTTAAAAATATAGCTCAGAAAATTTTTTTTACCTGCTTTTTCGTTTCGTAAATTGATTTCAATTTACATTAGGATTAAAATATTTATCTAGCAACATGTATTTGGTGCTCACTACAATAAACATAAATGAATTAGAAATAAAGACAATTCTTAAAATCAAAAGCAAGATTTTATCAAAATTTTATTAATTTATTATGAATTTATCCTAAAATTAAAAAGAAATGAAAATTATATTTATACATCATAAATTTCTTCTAAGTTATATATCTAAAATTGTTTTGAAACATCTGTAATAATAAAAAAATTTTTCATGGAATATTTACGAAAAAATTTTGATTGTTGATCTAAAAAATTTAGAATTATTTTTTATGTTTCATTTTATATTCATATTTATATTCTTTCAGTTTGCTCCAATTTGAAATTAACACTAATTAAAATTTTTGTTTTTAAATTAAAAATAAAAAAAGAAACAAATTTTTCTTAAATAGAATTAAAATGGCAAAAAAACCGCTGGTATATATTATAGACCGCTGTGTGTGTGAATCACAACGAAGGAAAAAATAAATTTATTTTTTATAAATGCATCTATTAATTCAATCATTTCTTAAGAATTTTTTTTTTGTTCCTACTTTTATTTCAATCGAAAATTGAATTCGCTTTTTGACTAAAGTTTTAAAATATTTTTTTATAATATTTAAATTAAAATATACTTTGAGCTATTCACAAAAAAAGATAAAAATTCTCTAGTACCAAAAATGTTTGTGGTAAAAATCATGATTTTTTATTTTAGTAAATAGTACATTTGTGCACTCAAAGTTTGTAGATTAAAAAAAAAATTATAAATACGAGAAAATACAAAAAAAAAAAAATAAATACTTCTGTTCTAAACATTCAAGAAAAAAAAAGTGCCGATATTTTAGATTTCAAATGATCTAACTATTTAATAGAGTTAAGCTGACTTTAAAATAAAAGAAAAAAATAATATTGCCGACAAATTACGAATAATGAAAATATTAAACCAATGATGTTTCAATTATCGAGCAAGTTGTATATAAAAGGTGAATTAACACTTAATCAATTTTTAGATACATATGCAATGACTATTCTATTAAATGTTGATTATTAGTGAATAGACTATTGAGTATTCATGAACACTGAAAACGCCTTGTGTTAAACAAGTTTTCTTAAATAATGTGAACGGAATTTGAACTTCAGATCATTCGTATTTATCTTACACTGTTTAGCATCCATAATATTTCGAACAATGCTGGTACGAAGAGGGGTAATACGATGATCAATTATAACACAAGTTTAATTGAAATAAGATTAATAATAATCAGTTCAAACTAAAAAGAAACGCATAATATGCTGTTATAATAATCATAACGATTATTCCAAGTCACTAGATTCATAAAATTTTTAATAAATTATTTCTGCCATATACATTCTATTTATGATAATAATACTTGATGAATGATGCTATAATAAATCCGAGCAGTTTTAGAAATTCTTGTTTTGAATAAATTTAAATTTTACGATTTAGTTGAATAAATAACGAGGTATTATGAGATTATTCATTTTTATTATTATCATATATATTATTCCTTTTTCTAGACATTGTAAGTTTGTAAAACGACATTTGCAACAATGTTTGTGTATTGCCAAAAGTTCGTGTTTTTTTTTTTCAAATACAAAATTGAACGAGTAAAATCAATGGGACTTCTGAAAATCAATTGTGATATATTAATGAAAACATCTCAAATTTTGAATTAAAAATGTAATCAATTTGATGAAAATGATTCTTTTTTCTAACACAGTCAATGTGCTTTTTATTATTTATATATAATAAATATGGATATTGATTATACAGTAAATATTATTTATAAAACCATAAGTAAAAATTTTCTTAATCATATTTGAATTTACATTATAAAAATATATATCTGGTGTTTGACCGTGATATTTTATATTGATGAATTTTTACTTTTCAAATCACTTATAATTTTTTTCTAGAAATTAAAATGATAAATAATAAAGCAGATAAATAAAATTATCTCTAAGCTCTTGACTGTGAAAGTTTAAAATGATTTAAGCTTAAATTAAAAAAGAAAAAAATACCTTTTTTTGATTCTTACTTGTCAAAGTTCAACATCTGATGAAAAAAATGAAAAATTTTATGTAAATTCCTCTAAAATGAAAGATCATATTATATCGATTTCAGGGGTGGTATCAATTTATTTTTTTTTAAAAATATACACTCATTCTTTAATCGAGAATAATCTTATACTAAATAAAAAGAAAACCTTTATTGCTAAGTTTTGATAAATACATAGTCATATTTGATATATATGTTCATTACATATAGTGAATATTTAAATACACATGCCATGAGTAGTTATTCTGAAATTTTTTTTTTTCTTTATTCATTTGAATTTGTTTAATTCTTAAAATTGTAAAAATAAGCTTGAATTAAATTTTTTCGCAGATAAGAAAAAAAAAATTTGTTGCAAAAGCAGTGAAATGAAATAAGTTAAATATAAATATTTTCGGCATTTTTTTTTATTCTTTAGATATTATTCTTTTAATATTCTTGGCTATTCGTCTTGATTTACAATCCATAGGGTGCCAAAAGATTAATTAGATTGATTCATTGTCAATCAAAAATTTTAGTTCTCGGCTAAAAGTTTAAGATAAAAGTGGAATTAATGTTTGAATAGATATTTTCAATAATTTGAACTAAAGCAAAAATTCTTACATCATTTTATTTGAAAATGAACTGTTGAAAATGCTTTGTTATGACTCTCAGTTTGATAATTAAATAGGAAATTTGAAAGTGAATCATCTTAATGCTACAAATTATTACACACATTTAATTTAATATTGAAAAGCAAAAAATCTATCATTTTATAAAAATTCATAATTCTAAGGTACTATTAAAGGATCATATAGCAAATATAATTATTAATTTACATTCTTAATTAATTTTTGATATCCATACTCTAAGCTAATCGTAATCGATACAATTTGAAATAAATAAAAATGATTTTAATTTAATCCTTATATCGTACATTTTCTAATACATAAGGAAACGATTTTATGAATTAAAATTTTATAATAAAAAAAAACATTGGCTAAAAGTTTGAGCTCTTCATGGATGCTCTAATAATAATCAATATAAAATAATCAATATAAAATAATAATATAAAATATTAGTGCAAAATGAATATTTTTAAATAGTGTTGATGTAACTTTTTTCGAAATCGTCTTTGACACTAAACAAAAGTATTAAACAGTTTCAGTTAAACAACGTAATGATTATACAGTCAAAATAGTAAGCTCACTTTTTTTATTTCCATTTTTAGTCAGTTATATAGTGGTTTTCGATAATTATTATTATTGCAAATAATTTAGATAATTTTCAGAAGAAATTTGAAGCATCTAAGATGTTACGTTAGTGATGAGGGTTAAGGATTTGATTGGATTTAAAACATTTAACTATGACTCTAATGCTAAATTTTTATTAATGATTCTACTTATTTTTGATTTTTTTTTAGTAAATTAGCATTGCATTGGTTACTTTTTGATAGAAAAACGATTTGTCAATTTTTCAATATTCAAATCTACTATGTACGACTTAAATTTATACTATAAAGTTTAAGCACTCTAAATATAAAAAATTTTTTTCTTTTTATGAAGATTTCCCGAATATTAAACGAAACTCTTATTTTTAAACTCCAACTCATTTGTCCAACCTAAGATTAATGCCCTCGTTATATATCCGATCCAAATAATATGGAAGGTTCGCCATATACTTAATACAAAAATTTATTTTTATATTCTCTCAAAATGAAATATTGCCATTCAAGAATATTAAAACTCAAAATAAATTAATTTACAATTTTTTATAACTAAATTATATCTAGACTAAAAACGAACCAATAAATCGATTTTTAAAGCATCATTACATTGTGAAAAATATTATGTAGATTAGATATGTGAACTGAACTTTTTGTATCTCAGCTTTTTTTAGCAGGCCTAATAGATGCTTTAAATATTGATTGAAATCGAAAAATTTATATAATTTTCGATCAAAATATTCCTTAAATATAAATTATTGAATGATACATTGATTTAAAACTTTAAAATATCTAAAATAATTAAAATGATAAGATCTGAAGATTTTCATTTGAAAATTTGTATAAATTTATTTATAAAATAATTTAAATCAACCTCAGAATCAACAGGTAGAAAATCTAGAATTTTTTTCATTCAGGCTATATTTACGGTTTAAGCACATAGAGTATTTAAGGAGTTTAGGGTCTGATAGAGTTGTGAAGTTAATAAATATTTTACGAATGTTATTTTTTTAGCTGTAATTAAACTAAAAATCCTGCTAATCGTATTAAAAATAATTATATCAAAATTATTTCACTTTGATTATATTGACAAAAAGACTGCATATGAAATTATTAAAAAAATTTCTTTGCTTTCCGCTATCTTCATACAAAAAAGTGAATTTAAATTTTTCGATTTAAATATCAAATTAGCCTAAAGCAACCTGCTTTCTCTTTTAAAATTTACTCTCAAATTCTTTAAACGACTTTTTAAAATTTGAAAAGAATCTTTTACACAAATATCCAATGGATAATTCAATTAATATATGAATTACATTACATTTAAAGCATGCAACTAATTTAGAATGAATAAGTCATTTTATGTCAATTAGCTGTAAGATATATTCGAAAAAAATTATTCACCAAGAAATTTTCGAAGAAATTTGTTTATAAAATTATTTGATTTAATAAAAAGGTTCTTTCTTTTCTATAAAATGTTTTGAAAATTTTATATGAATCGTACAGATCATAAAATTTATTATCTTTAAGAAAAATTTATCTAAACTACATCAAACGAACTAATTTTAGATCATTTATGAACATGTGTATTTTTTCTTTTTCAATTCATGTACAAATTGAATCCTTTTTCAAATATTTCTTTTGTGACTACCCCTGAATTAAGCGAGTTTTAAAAATAAATTTTATTTCTTTTATGACATATAAAACATGTTTCATAAGTTAGTCAAAAAATTTAACTTATAGTACAAAAAAATGCAATCCGTGAATGATAAGTTTTTTCAATCAGATTGAAAAATAAAATAGACGGGTGAATTTAAAATAAAAAAGCACACAGTGAAAGAAATATTTTTCAATTTTGTTCGAAATCGATTGCTAAAAACTTGGAAATCAATCTGTACATATTTTATTTTTTTTAAACTATTTTTAATTATTTGAGTGTTATATGCTAATTTTATTCGAATAAATTGAAGAATTATTTGGTGTAAGCAGGTAGTAAAATTTCATATACGTTTATTGTCAATAAATGTAAAACAAAATATTTGAATGAAAAAATAAATTAATCGACATCAGTTTTATTTGATCAAATTCATTTGTCAATTCAATAAATTATATAAAACTTCTTATTAATAAAAAACTAAAAAATTAAGTTTCAAAATAACAGGATATGAATTCAGTTTAAGTTTTATCATTTAATCAAATTTAGGCCAATAATTATTTCTTTTTGTATTTTAATTTGAATTAAACAAAAGCTAAATTAAATCAAAACAACCCAAATATAGTATATATCATTTACATTTTTCATATTTGAATTCATTTATAATCTACGTTGATTTTTTTATTTGATGATAGATTTATGAATTATGCAAAGTTTTTATCTATTTTAATTTAGTTGTCGAATGTTTCAATAAAATCGAATTTTTCTGAAGAAAATTTATTACTATAATCAAAAATAAACTATTATCAAATTTTCGAAGATTCAAAAATCATAAATTCAAAAATACTTGATAAGCCTTAATTATTAAAATACGTTATTTAAGTTTATCGAATTTTTTGAAATCCTTTTCTTTTTTTTTTTTTAATTTAATATTTAAAGGGGGCTTGAATAAGATCTCTTCAAAAAGCTCATCAATGTTGGCCGTAACTTGAAATTTCAGACTCAAAATTAACAAATTAATCTGTTACAATGTATTAAAAATTTAAAAAAAAACCGTGATCTTTATACTTTTTCAAACTTATTTGAGATTAGCTTCTTAAAAATAAATAATATTTTCAACCCATAAACGATGCCTTAGGAATTTTTAGTTTAATAAGTTTTACTTGATTTGTATCACCATGTGTTTAATTTGATATTCAATAATCTCTACTTATCGTCTTTATTTTCATATTTCAAAGTTTTTAATTGAATAAATCATCTTTTCTTATATTTACAACAATTCTATTTTTTATTTATCTGTTTTCGATCCCCATTTTTCTAAAATTTTTGCTTCATTCAATTAATAAAAGTTTTAAACTTAAAATAAAATTTCGTTGCAAGATCTTCTCAATACATATTACAAAGTCCTAAGAAAGTTTTAAGACAAGTCTCAACAAAAAACCTTGTCCTTTGAATCTCTTCATAACTCATATTCTAGTGCATATACTTATTTCTAATATTAGTCCTATGATTCATTCAAATCAAATTCAATTAATTGACAATTTAAGCAAATATAATCGAAATATTTAAAATATAGATTTATTTCAAATCTGTTTTGTATACAAGTTTAAAAATAATGTTTTATTTTTTTGACTGATTAAGTTTTAAAAAATATTTATAAACGTTTACTAAAAATATACATTTAGATTGAGATTAATTTTCAAAAATTATATTTTTTTACTAAAAATATTTTATTAATTTTAAAAATTTTTTTTTGAATCGCTCTAACAGTTTGATAAATTTAATTTCTATCAATTACAAACAAGCTCATATTCAAATCAATTAAATAATCTAAAAATCAACACCACAGTCTTCTCACCTACTAATGGATTTAATTGTGTCATATTTAGGCTCTTAAGTGTTACAAAACATTCAGAACAATTTTAGCTTATTCGGCAATATTGCTTTAAAATTTAGTAAAATTTAAAAATACAGAAACGGTTCTCTGACATGACTAATCTTAGACAAATTATTCATTCAAGACTATTTAAACTAATTAAGTTGATAAAGAATGTTTCGATTCGCATTTGAATTGAGCTATCCTTATACAAATTTCTTTTAAATTACCTTGATCTGTAACTGTGGTGCCTTTAAATAAAATTTCTATTTTCGTACATATCGTTGAAATTGAATATTCGAATAAAGACTTTTGATTTCTTTTATTTTATTTTTTTTTTTTGATTAGTTTCAAGTCAAGAACTTTTATTTTGATGGATTACTGGTATTGATACATTGGAAATAATTTGATTAAATTTAGCATGTATTTTTAAGTATTAAATTATTAAAAATTCTTATGTCCTCTTTCCAAAGTGGTGATTTGTTCATGATTTTTTATCAGATTCTTGTCATGGAAATTATTTTTTCTTACACTGTAAAGAGCACTTTTTAAAACTCTTTGAATCTTAATTAGAGGACTCACCTTAGCATTCGAGTCAATGCTAGCCACTTTGTGAAATATCTGGTGACAAAAAGACAAAATTTACACAAGCTTTTAATTAATTGCTTCAAACAAAATTGAATTATTTATGTATGACATCTAGTTTCGAGAAATATTTTATTACTATTAATTTTTTTTTCAATAATATTTATCATTTTAAGTATATGCCAAAAAATTATGTATTGAGTCATTTGCCTCAAATTGTGTAATGTTGCTAGTCTGATAAATTATGTAAATCTCATTTAGATAAAAGTACAAAGACACTAAATTGTTAAAAATTAAAATAATGATCAAGAAATGTATTTTGAAAAATATAGCTGATTAATAGACGAAAAATATGACTAATAAATGTGATTTTAAAGTAATGGTTCGAAAATATAGATATATTCTCGCATTATATAGTCTTAAAATCACACATTTACTTGATAAATTAATATTTGAAATTAAAAAATCGTCTCAACTCACTTGACGACTATCTAAGAAAAAATTTGAAAAACTGAATTTTTCAGCAAATAGTTGTTAAATCTAATTAGTGAAAAATTTTGGATAAATTTAGAGTTAAAAATTCTTTATAATATTTTACAAGACAAGTACGATAGGGTAAATTAGAAAAAAAAACTAAGATTAACATAATGTATTCAAAAGGGAAGTTGTTTCAACTAAATTTTAAAATGAGTACGAGAGAAAATGTTAACCAAAAGAAAAAATTTTACAAGATTTAATTATAATTTTCAAATTATTTTATTATTTTTGAAAAATAAATAATTCGAAAGAGGCTTGTGTATTTTTATCGTTTGAAGATGTAAGTTTTGAATATCAAAATATTTAATTCATAAATTCAGTAAAATTTTCTAATGCGAATAAACTGCAAAATTGAATATATATCAAATATTTTATATATAAAGGCAAAAGTTTTACATTGAAATTTCAATGAAATTAATCATGATCTTGATTTAAGTAAATTTTGTAAGAATTAAATCTTATTTCCATCTTTGAAATACATATCGCAAATAAGTTTTTTTAAAATTTATTGAATCAAATTTTAAATAAATATTCGAACTAATTTTTACAAATCAAGAAATATTCAATTAACTAATGTCTGATTGAAATTTTTATGAGTAAAATTTTTAGTATTTTTTAATTT